>LR812527.1:21139785-21437285 GCA_903798195.1 Danio kyathit
ATATATATATATATATATATATATACATATATATAAAATAATAATAATAATTAAAAAAAATATATATATATAAAGCCTAATATTACATTTATAAGTAGTAATTTAATAGTAATACACTTAAAATGTTTTGTTTAATATGGTAGGGTTGTATACTAGTATTCCACTGTATTACATAGACAGGCATAGCCATTTGAGTTCTGAATAAGCCAAATAGGCTCAACCCCCCTGTTTACTGTAGTAAAATCACTTTCTATATTCAAGTGCATTTTTTGTTTCCATGTATTAAATAAATAAACTGCCACTTTTCTAATTAAATGGCATAAATATAAATATATATTTTTAAACTTACAGGCTAATTCACATATTTCACGATCTGAATGATAATAATAAATAAGAAGTAATTTTTTTAATACTAGACAACACTTGATGTTTCTCTCTCTGTCAGTGACTCAGTGACAGTTAAACATTCTCTAAGTGGTTCTGTCACTGTGTTTAATCCTCTGTGCAAGACTGTATGGTATAGTTAACGCCACACGAACTGTAAAGTGTTTAATATTGGTAGTTCATTTTGAAATAAAAATAGTGAAACGTTCGTTAAAAGTTACATTTTTTGCTGGAGGAAACAGCTGTGCTGATGTGGTGAACGCTGAGAAAACCTGACTGCTCCTCCGTGACATTGGGATGCAGGTGATACAAGGTTATCTATATCAAAGAACTGCAAATAAGCAGATATTCTAACAATTTATCAATAAACACACACCTCGTTCTCTCGCTGTCCACGGCTGTGGTTTACTGATCAAATGAAAAACAAAAGACGGGGAGGAGACGAATTCTGCCGCCGTTTTCTTATCAAATTTAAAGGGGACTGAGGCGATAGTTTAGTGTACAGTTTATGAGCTAATCGCAAAAGTTTTAGGGGGGCTGAGTAGAAATATAGGGGGGCTACAGCCCCCCTAAAATAGGCCTAGAAACGCCCATGGACGGGCATTAATGTATTGTGCCGCTAGAAGGACACAGTCAGTTTTTTTCCCCTAGTAAATATTGAATCTGTGTTTTATTGTCTAACTCAGTGAATTGTGGGTAAATGCTCTGTAGTTTGGAGTAGAATGTTTCTCTGATGTGCTGATAGTTTGTGCAGCGGGTGAGCAGTGCACAGTGTGGGCAGATGCGGCTCTCTCTAGGTTGCCAGTTCTGTCTGTATCGGCCCATCTCTACAGTCTGTAGAGACTGTGAGCACTCAGCCTGTATTTGGTCATTGTTGTTCTTAATTTACTGTCCTTTACTGCGCTCAGATATGTTGCTGTGGTATAATCTCTATTTAGGTCTAAATAACATTGAAGTTTACTTTGTTTTGCTGCTGCTTCATTCCAGTGAGTCAGATACTCTTCTTTTCGTGCATTTATTATTTGATTGGGCTTACTTCTGTGGATGAGCATGTCCGTGTCCTAATGCTGCCTGCTGTTAGTCATATTCATTGTGTTGGTTTGTGTTTGCAGCTTCAAGACCATCTGAATCAGGGGTCTCTCTCTCTCTCTCTCTCTCTCTCTCTCTCTCTCTCTCTCTCTCTCTCTCTCTCAATTTAAATTTGTTTTACCAAAACATTTATAATTATAACATTAAGTAGAAAATAAGAACACAAAATCACAGTATTAGTAATAGTAATTAATAATAGTAATGTTAATAGTGTCTCTGTCTCTCTCACACATCAACACCCGGCCTCTCTCGCATGCACTCAGACTCAGTCTCACTGAGACTTGACTTTAGTCCACTCTGGCGCCTCATACAAAACCACAACAAATGTAGTATTGCAATAAAACAATTAGCTTAGATGAAGCACACTGTAACATTTTCTAATAAAAATAGTGACATATGGATTCATTTATGTAAAAAAATAAATAAAAAAAATAATAATAAAAAAATAATACTAATAACAATAACAACAATAATTTAAGCCCTCGCACAATGTTCTTACTTCAGGATAATTGTCAGCTGTGATAATACTTTATAGATTGAATTTTAACTGTTGTTAACTGAAAAACATTTACAAAATGACAGTAATAAATAAGTAAATCTGCTCCTCAGTCATTAGCATGGTACAGGATATTGGTTGCTGTTGCCTTGGCAGCCAATGAGCTTAATCCTCAGCATTTTAAATGCTCAAAGCCGTTCTGCTCTGTTATGTTGCTGTGCATTTTTGAGACCCTTCTCCACCCCTGCTCCACCTGTGTTTAGATCTGCTATGGGGGTTACATAAATATAATGTTTGCAGCATCTGCGTTTTATATTCTCAGAAGGCATGTCTGTAAATAAACTGGCAGACAAGTCTTGGTACTTGCTTTGCCATAATAATCAAAGCAGCAGCAGTGTAGCAGATCTATTCCACCAAGACTAAACATAAACATTGCCATATGCATATTCATTACAATACTAAATCTCTAAAAGAGGTCATGACAGAAGTGATCTTACAGTGTGTGACCACTGCAGATTCACTAAATGTACTGTAGCTGTTGTCAAGCTACTCCACTATTTGCTGGAAAAAGTAGCTACCTACTCGAAAAGCTACATTGTATCATAAGTAGCTGAGCTACTGTCAAGCTACTAAAAATGCTGAGCTAATTGTACTTTCTCTCAACACAGATGTCACAGGCCCTGGTTACACCTAGTTTTAAGATTTTTTTGTTGATCCGATTACAAGAGTTTGACACTGCCCAGCAAGCATTTTCTTTGTTTAAAAGGAATCTAAAGTCACGTTTACACTTTTGGGTTTTGATGCCCAATTCCGATTTGTTGCCTATATCTGATTTTTTTGCCTGTCCGTTTACACGTTCTTTTAATTGTGACCATATCCGATTCATGTGTTTACACTTGCCATACAATTTATGATGTCACGCATCCTTAAAGGTGGGTTCTAGCATTTGCACCACACTAGCCACGATGGAAGAAATTTTAAATTATTTTGAGGCGGAGGTGGAGGGAAAGGGCCGTCATCGTAGCTTGCGCCTATGATTTATATATGATGTCCTCCACCATTTAGAGGAATTTGTCTGTTTATCTTGAACTGATTCATCTTCCCACAGGGCAAGAAGGCAGGTATCTTCTGACCACTGTCCACTTTCCTCCTCCATGTTTCCTCTGCTGTTGTTTACTGCGTTGGCGTCTACACACACACTTTTCCTTCTATGTCATTAAACCGCGGAGGAGTACCACATTGTTGCAAGTTCAATGGCATACAAAACGGAATGTCTCAATAAATCCGATCTGTCTGTTTACATGATAGTCACATTGTCACATATCAGATTTATATCTGATTTATTTATTGTGATTGTGAGAGTGTATGGGTGTTTCCCAGTGCTGGGTTGCAGCTGTAAAGGCATCCTCTGTGTAAAACATATGCTGGATAAGTTGGTGGTTCATTCCACTGAGGCAACCCCTGATGAATAAAGGGACTAACGCGAAGGAAATTGAATGAATGAATCTCACACAGCTACAAGACACATATACTGACCACCACCATGACAACCCAGATGTACATTTAGACCCCGTTTACACTAATACGTTTTAGTTTTAAAATGCATAAGTTTTGCTATGATTACGCCATCCATCCACACTACGCCGGAGTTTTCGAGCGGCTTTTTCCCCAATATTAAGTAGCCTACACAGTTCAGTCCTGCATCCTCTTCTTGTAAGTTCAGACTTTGCAAGTTTGATATGGAAAACAATCTCCAGGGACACGTCGGGTAAATCTTCAAAGTGAACAGTGTACTTTATAACCTTATTCACATCACCCTGGCTACGTTTCACTTTCTAATCGATAAAATGAAAACATGATTTAAGGAACTGCTGTTTTCATTTTGATATTAGCAACTTAACAGACAGCAGAAATGTTAAGGCGTCGTGTAGCTACATATTTATATGACTGTCATCTTCACTGTATGCAAATTTATAACAAAATGGAGCCTATAACATTACTGTCTCCTTTCATTCTCATTGAAAATACAAAACATACCCACTCTTTTGCTGAATATCCGTTTTAATAATCAATAATGGCCATTATAAAAGTATAACGTACAATATGCTTATACAATATAGGAAATAAAGGCAAGCGATCAGTCAATATACAGAATGTATGTGGTTACTTTAATTATTAACTTATCTTTGTGCTCAGCCAAAACACGTTACCTGATAACAAGTAATAGGTTCAAAAGACCAGTGTCGGGGAATATGTCGTTAGATATAGACAACAAGATGAATTAAATATCACGTTTAACAAATATAGTGAGATTGGATCCAGCGTTAGATCCTTGATGAACAGTCCGACGAGCACAGCTCTCATCTGGTTAAATGACTGCCTGGAGCTCAGACGTTCATATACTTAGACGTTCACTTAGTCAGCCTTTCCATAGACAGAGGTTATCCCTGGTTACAGCAAAACACACAGGCCTTCAGCAGCAGGAATGCTTACTCAGTTGTTGAGTCACTGAGAACATTTTTATCTGCCATTTAAGAGGAAAAACTCATACAGGAAAGAAAGTGGAAGATGTTTGTGGGTGGAAGTTCGCTGTCTTTTTTTCTCAAAGTATTGCTCTAAACCTAAAGCATCACTGTCCAACACCCTAGAGGTTTTGTGAGTCAGAACACAATCTGGGAGTGGTTTGTAAATGAATTCTGACCTGCCCTTTCTTTCATTAACCTTCATGTTCCGTTTGGATTGACTTCACTGCCCAGAGACCCCAATAATGTGTTTTCATTGACAACAATATTACAAATAACTATATTTTTCTGGCCTACTAAAACCCCTAAAAATGAGACATACAGTGCATCCAGAAAGTACTCATAGCCCTTCACTTTTCCCATTTTTTTATGTTAAAGCCTTATTCCAAAATTAATTCATTTATTTCCTCAAAATTCTACACACAATACCTCATAATGACAATGTGAAAAAAGATTTTTTGAAATTGTTGCAAATTTATTAAAACTAAAAAAGCTGAAAAATCACATGTACATAAGTATTCACAGCCTTTGCTCAATACTTTGTTAATACACCTTTGGCAGCAATTACAACCTCAACTCTTTTTGAATATGAATATGATATTAAGCTTGGCACACCTGTCTTTGAGAATTTTTGCCCATTCCTCTTTGCAGTACCTCTCAAGCTCTATCAGGTTGGATGGGAAACGAAGGTGTACAGCCATTTTCAGATCTCTCCAGAGATGTTCAATAGGATGTATTGTACCTGTACACCAGTCAGTGACCTTCTCACACCTGCAACTTCTCCACATAGGATGTCCAGCGTTCTCCAGCCTCCGGCACATAGGTCCCGTTTACACTAATATGTTTTGGTTTTAAAACGGCGTTTTAGAATGAAAATGATCAGTGTCCACACTAATGTTTCTCCCAGCGTTTCTGAATAATTCTGCGTCTACATTAAACCGCTGAAAACGCACATCACATGACCACACACACACACACACACACACACACACACACACACACACACACACACACACACACACACACACACACTGGCATGCACTGCAGCGTGCTTTTGAGCACACACCCATATGAGAGCTGTGCACATCGAACTGTTCATCAAGGATCTACCGCTGGATCCAATCTCACTATGTTAAGCGTGATATTTAATTCATCTTGTTGTCTCTATCTAATGACATATTCCCAGACTTTGGTCTTTTTAATCTATTACTTGTTTTCAGGGAACGTGTTATGGCTAAGCGCAAAGATAAGTTAATAATTAATGTAACCGCGGACACCGATTCTGCACATTGACTGATTGCTTGCCTTTATTTTCTCTATTGTATAAACTTATTGATTATTAAAACTGATAATCAGCGTATTTTCGTATTTTTTATGAAAATTAAAGGAGGCAGTAATGTTATAGGCTCCATTTTGTTATTAATATGCATGAAGATGACAGTCATATTATGCAGCTACATGACACCTCAACATTTTTGATGTCTGTTAAGTTGCTAATATCAAAATGAAAATAGGCAGTTCCTCATATCATGTTTTCATTTTATTGTTAAGATAGTGAAAGAGCATAGCTAGGGTGATGTGAATAAGGTTATAGAGTACACTGTTGCCTTTGAAGATTTACCCAATGTGTCCTCGCAAGTTTGTTTTCCATATCAAACTTGCGAAGTCTGAACTTACAAGGAGAGGATGCAGGACTGAACTGTATGTAGGCTACTTAATATTGAGGAAAAAGCCCCAATCAGATAGGCCAATGTCTGCAGCCACGCCTACGTTTTCAGATGTCTCCGTTTTCCCCCTTCCACACTGAGACGGAGCAGCAGTGTTTTAGAATAAAATGGCCTCTCCAGCGTTTTCAAAATGCTCCATTTTCGGGGCTCGAAAACTCCGGTGTAGTGTGGACGGAAGGCGTAACCGTAGCAAAACGTATGCGTTTTAAAACTAAAACGAATTAGTGTAAACCGGGCCTTAGACTGCACAGGATGTTTGGCCAGAGGAGAAATGGTCGTGCCCAACTGTGCCTGGTTTCCCTTGAGGTTTTTTTTCCTTCACTTTCATCAATTGGTGAAGTTTGTTTCTCACTGCTGTTGCCACTGGCTTGCTTGGTTTGAGACTTGTGGAACTGCACATCGATGGATTTGCTCTTCAGTGTTTGGACTTTGAGCAGTGAAAATTAACCACACTGAACTGAACTAAACTAAACTTCAACTCTGAAAACTGGACTGACACAGTTTCAGTTTACTATAATCTTCTATGTTAAGCTGCTTTGACACAATCTACATTGTAAAAGCGCTACAGAAATAAAGGTGAATTGAATTGAATTATTACTGAAAGTATAAATTATAATATATTATTAGAAATGTTAATACAGTTAAAATATTAGTCATAATACATTGTTGTGCTTATTATGTATATCTAGAAAGTTTAAGACCTAAACAAACAAACAAACAAACAGAATGAAATTATCATATACTAATCACATTTCACGGGATTGGGAAAGTTTACATCTCAGTGTGCTACAACAAAAAATATGCATCAGAAATGATTGGTTTGGAGGTTATCTTTGGGGGTTCTTAAACCTAACATTACTGATGATAAGCAAAAACTTCAACTACGGTTGAATGCAACATTATTAGCCCTCCTGTGAAATTGTATAAAACATATGCATGTCTTCTTGGAAGTAAAGTTGGCCAACACAACATTTCTGTTTTTAGGGGTGGAGTGAAAAAAACACAAAATGTTTTGCAACAATGGAAATGTTTTTTGGAAAGAGGAATGGGCGGAGGGGAAAACTGCTCACATGAGGCCAGGGTGAATCCAGCAGAGCCCCTGCTGAGATGATAAGGGTGACCCTTTATTCATGATGAGAGAGAGAGAGAGAGCTTTCACCGCTGATCCCAATCTACTGGCAGACAGACCTCTATCACAACACAATGGCTGTTCATTTCTGTCCTGCTGATGATCCTGTTGATACAGTCAGGTCACTCTTACCTGCCTCTACGTCCGCTAGTCCACCAGAACTTACAAACCAAGGCTGTAACCATGCTGTTAAAAAAAAGTGTGGTTGACTTCAATTTTTAAGTTGAATCGAACTAACCTTAAATAAAAGTCACTTTCACTTACAATACATTAAACTTACTGACTTTTTTCTGGGACTTACCTCATTAGGATTGGACAGTGAGTGAAGTTGAAGAGAGAAAGAGTGATTGGGGAAAGTTTCACAAATTGGGACTCGAACATGACAGGAAGGTTAAAGTGACCGATATCTTTGTGGGCATATTGCACTTCCATTGTCCCATGTTCAAGTCAAATCTGACCAATTTACAACTTAAAACACTCATAAATATTGTGTTTTACAACTGATTGCCTCAAGTCCTTATGATATCCTCCACACTCTGCACTTGAACATACACAAAGGATGATCACCTGTTTCATTGAATTGACTCATTTTCATTGAGTGTTTTAATTAACCTTGTTACACCTGTGGTGTTCCCGGTCAAAAGTGACTCCCATAGGAAATGAATGGGTATCCAGACTATATTCATCCATTAAACAGAAAACGTCCCCATACACACCACCCCAACTCACTCACTCACTCACTCACTCACTCACTCACTCACTCACTCACTCACTCACTCACTTACTCACTCAGACTGACCAATGTCTTTTGCAGATACACATCTCACGATCCTCCAGCCTGATCTCACAAGGAAACGTAACTATTTTACGATTTGTCAGTTTAGTGGCTAATTCGTACAAGTTCAGTTGTACAAAAATATAACATTTTTAAAAGGAGGCATGGCCCCCAACCCCACCCCTAAACCCAACCGTCATTGGGGATAAGAAAATCATACTTAATTGAATGAATGAGATCATAGGAATTCATACTGATGCGCCACTAAATCAATAAGTTATGAATTGCGGTAAGATAATGTTGGATCCTCCAACGTGAATCAACTTCCTGATAAAACAATGTATCAAATCTTCACACAGACTAGACAGGTGTCTTTTATGTGAACCCATCTGTGTGTCTTTCTTTCTGCCATTCTTCGTTCCGCCTATCTCTGGGTGTAGCAGGAGCACTTTTAGCTTAGCTTAGTATCTTATCTTAATGTTTTTATTGGATTAGACCATTAGCATCTTGCTCAAAATGACCAAGTATAACTAGTGCTAGTTTTGTGTCAATGCTCACTGTCTATACCCTCAGTCACTATTCTCTATATAAGTACACTAATATAGTCCAATTGAAGAACTGAAAAAAAAATTAGAGCACTCAATACACAGAAAAGGATACCGTTTTGTTTGTGCTTTCCTGGTTGATAAATCATTCAGATAGATTAAAATGTCAGTTTCTGTCTATTAGTGACAAAACAAAGTATTTTGATTTCTGTCATCCATTGTTCATTTTGTAATACATTTTCAGTATTACATTTGTATTTTCAATCCAGTTATTTTATGTCTAATTCTATAAATTCATGTTAAACACTACTTTAAGACATTGTTCACTCCTAAAGAATGTTGAATAAAAATTTGGTGGTGAAAAATGTTTTTTGTGCTAATATAAGAGTAGTTAAAACAGACCGGTCTATTTTGACAGGAAACACTAAAGTAAGCGGGAGGATGTGAACACAACACGAAGAGTCCATGTGAATTAAACATTTTCAATGTTGATTTTGTAATGTAAACAATTAAAGTGAACAATTAATTTTAAAGAAAAATTTATTTTAGTAATCTTCTGACTATTTGCTTTTATGTTTTTCATCTCTGATGATGTCAGTTTGATGACTTTAGCCACAATATTTATAGCCACACCACTTTTACCATTAGTTTACTAAAATGGAATGATGTAGGGCTGTGCAATTTGGGGAAAATATTTAATTGTGATTTTTTTTGACAGATATTGCGATTTCGATTTAATTTTGTAGTCAAGCTTCAGCTCAATAATCTGTACATAGCTTCTTACTGCTAAAATGCAGTGAGTGTAAGTTAAAAAAGGAGCTGAAAAGATATTAACTTCAACTTTTATTCAAATTTGTTTGTAAATATTCAGAAATTAAACACTTATTTTTCGCTAGAGGAAACAGTAAGCACAAATAAAATGACTACCTCAAACTAGGGAGATAGTGTAGCTTATTATACAAAAAAAAAATAATTATAAAAATACAGAACACTCAGCAAACTTACGTGGCTTTCTGTAGCTTTTATTGTCTAAAAACAAAATAATTATCACAGATGCTACACAAAATATCACACAATATTCAACATACAGCCGTAGTACTGCAAAATGGCAAATATGTGTGTAAGGTGGAAGTGTATAACTCCTATTCAGCATTTGGATGAGGTTTTTAAATCCCTTTTTGGTCACTGCATTAAAAGTCACTGTGTCTTTAGTGAGGTAGTGAGTTATGGCGTTAGTTATCTCCTGGTGCCTTCGTGATTTTTTTTCATACAGTGTAATAGGCGCATAGTACTTTGCTGTTGCTTGCTACTAGATTGAGTATCACTGGCAATACTTTTAGTTGAATTTTTTAGCAAGACACTCCTCGTGTGGCCATCTGTGGTGCATTTTTAAGTGCTGGTTGTTGTATTTCTTCATGTTGTGGAAACAATTCTGCGACAGATCTTACAAATTACTAGTTTTTGTTCGGTGTCTGTGACTTTAAACCAAAATATTCCCATATTACCGACATAATGTTTTCTTTGATATTAATTAATCTATCGTCCCACTCATTCGCACTTTCCTGTTTGTTTGTTTTATTGAGGGTGTTCCGCATAGTTCGGTTGTGCAGAACTGAAGAGTGATCACTCTATTAACTAGTAAGACTGGCAGTCATGCATTTGCTCTAGGTGGGGGAAATTAAATAATTTTATTTCATATCGCAGTCTCTTGCGATTAGCTAACCACAACATTTCAAATCACGATTCGATTTTCATTAATCGCACAGCCCTAGAATGATGCATTAAAAGAAAGCCTCGCCACCTACTCAATATTCCCTTTTAATCTAAAGGCTGGCTCACACTGTGCAATTTTTTTTTTATAATCCTGGGGTGTGTTTCCCAAAACCATCGTTAGCCAACTAAGGTGCAAGTTCCGTCGTTACAAACATAGTTCGTTGATTTGCCGTTTCCCAAATCCATCGTTCCAACAAACATTTGCAAACTGCGTCGCAAACTTGAGCACTTGAAATGACACCTCTGGAGCTGTAGTTAGAAGCATAGTTCCTGGCTGTGTTCTATTCCCACTTATCCCCCCTATGCCCTATTCATTTAGAACATTCTAACATTCAAAGTTGGAATTATTAAAAATAAAAAAGCATTGAAGTCATCTCTCTTAGATTAATTTGCTCAGCCTCATGGCGAAAGCTATAGGTATATTTAAAAGCGGAAATTATGTTATGTCCCCAAAGCTTGTGAAAATAAAAAACATAGCATACGTTAATTCTTTTATTTTATAGTGGGTTATTTATTAAGTATCTCTGCTGTATATGACATGGGTCTGTTGGTTAGAACTTTCTGCTGTGGTTTGCATGTGTCAAATTGTATTTTTTTTTTAATAAATAAACAATATCCTAAATAATAATAATAATAATAATCATCATAATCATAATCATCATCATCATCATTAATATTATTAATATTATTATTAAAGTAAATATATTTATAATATATAGCTTCATTATTTATTAATTTATTTATATGATTTATATATGATATTAGAATAGTGTTAGCTTTTGTAAGTGATTTTATGTTTTAGAATAGAATAATGTTCTCAATTATCTTCTCAATAATATTAGTAAAGCATCATTGGCCCTATATCTGCCATTTACATATATTTTAATTAATATGGAAAACGAGTGCATGTTTTTACCAAAACTAATATTGGATTTTATTTGAAATGTGTGTGCATGTAAAACAATATAATTTGCACAAAGAAATGATGGGGTTGTTCTCTAAAGAAGTTACTCCACCCCGTTTAGAGCATCATTATGGGCGTTTTATGTTATAACTAACGTTGTTCAAGCGATGGATCTGCGACAGAGAAACTACGGGTTTTGGGAAACACTCGTCACTACATCGTTTTTTTGCCAAACGATGCATCGCACTATGATAGTTCAGCCGCGAGTTACGTCGTTGTTTGGGAAACGCACCCCTGATCGATTGTAGCATGTCAGACTGCACAAACATGGCTCTCATGTCACACTTTAAGATCTCAGCTGTCATAAAGTCAGACTGGACGGCAATGAAGACGGGACAAACACGAAAGAAAACGCCCCCGGAGTTTGATGTCATCCACCCGTGACACTTTTACTATCCCGCGTTCTGATGGTTCCTCACAGCAAACGTTAACAATCTGTAGCAGCAATTTTGCACACAGCGTGTCTCAATAATAAAACCAGGAATAAATAAAACTGTTTTGACATTTCCCAGCGGTCATTTGAATTGTCGCATGAATTGCGTAATCAAATTCGAATCTCCTATTGGTTCTTGGATTGGCGCTTATCACAGCTATTATCACACTACAGAAATGTGTCTGAAATCTTCTGACACTGCCAGAACTTCATCGGAGGAAAAATCTGATCACAACGAACATTAATCGGCTGTCAGTGAATATATCAAACCAATGATCAAAGATCACAGATCTTAGTCTAGGATTTCAGGAATCTTTTAGAATTTCCCAAATTTGTCTCAGATGACAAAATCATGGCTGAAATCTCACAGTGTGAGCAGGACTTAAAGTAAAACATTTTACTGAAATTAAAGTCTCAGCAACTTCCGGTTCACGTGGACTTTGATGTAAAATTATTCTAAATCATTATTGTAATGTATTATTATTAAAAATAAAATGTTTCAAAAACAAATGGGGGTGCAAGTAAAATACAACACAGTACTTTAGTCAATTCATCTAATATTTGTAAATTACATGAATGATATGAGTAGTGTAATTACTGTCTCGTTTGTTAAATATTCATTCATTCATTTTCCTTCAGCTTACTCCCTTTATTCATCTGGGGTCACCACAGCGAAATGAAACGCCAACTTATCCAGCATGTTTTACACAGCGAATGCCCTTCCAGCTGCAACCCAGTACTGGGAAACACCCATAAAGTTTGTTAAACATTCCTACGTTAAAACATTTGACATTGTTGAATGTTTCTATTTAAGTCTTATCGTGCTCTCTCTAAACATTTAAGTGATTTGTTTGTTGGAATTAACACGATTAGTGATTAGTTACTTTAAAAAAGTATGTAATCTTGTTGCGTTAAAGCAATTGTTCACCCAAAATTCTAAATTCTGTCATCATTTACTCTTCACTTTTTTCAAACCTGTTTGAGTTTCTTTCTTCTGTTGAACACAAAATAAGATATTTAAAAAAAAAAAACTGGAACCCTGTAACCATTGACTTCCATGGTATTAGTTTTTCCTACTATAGAAGTTAATGGTTACAGGTTTTCATTTTTCTTCACTATGCTATTTTATGTTTAACAGAATAAAGAAACCCAAAGGTTAGGAATCACACGGCTGTGAGTATTTTCATTTTTGATAGAACTATTCCTTTAAAAGTTACAAGTTGACTTTACTTAAAAAAGTTAGTAAACTTATTGTAACTTTGAACTGTTAAGTTGACTTAATTTTCATTTACTTATTTTTAAACTAATGGAATTACTTACTTCAAGTAGTCAAACTAATCACTATAAAAACAACAGGTTTAAGGGGCCGATCACACCAAATGCACTTTTAAGTTCCAAAAATGCGAGGTGCACCTCGCTGCCTTTTTTGTTGACAAGAAAAAAAGAAGTGCAGTGCACTTTTTATGTCACTACAGTCAATAACTGAATCAGCTGCGTATATTGTGCATGAGTGCTGCTGTTGATATTGTTATAACTGTAATATTTAACACTGTAAAAAAAAAACTTTTTTACAGTAATTTTTTGTCATTTTAAATTATATTCAAAAACCAATAAAGGAATTTCTCCGCGTTAGGGTTACTCTCATGATGAGATCATGATTTCATCTTGCCGTTTTTAAACTGTATTTTTCAAATAAATTTGAAATTGATTTCCACAATATTTTCTTTATCACTGTAAAGTTCTGATAACAAACATTACAGTGTCTTTTAAATTAGACTTTTTTTAATATACAAGGAATTAATAAGTAAAATCTAAATATACATCAGTAGTTCCATGATTCCATAACAGAATTGATAGATATACACCACATTAAGATCAATCCTACAAACTGCCAGTAATCAGCTGGATCTTTGTGCATACATGTAAATATAATATAACCCTGACACAGAGAAATTCCATTATTGGTTTTTAGTTGCTCCTGGGTTCATTTGAAAAAAAAAACTAATAATGTAAATTTCCATATCAATATATATAGTGTTTAGGATCAATAGTGGTGTGAAACAGTGAAAATCAAGTAGCTGTATACGTTTTCAGTATATCTTAAGTTTACCATAATCCTATAGTCTGAGAATTTCATGAAATTGTTGTGCTGTTTACTGTAGTAGTTTAAATGTTCCTGTCACAATTACCAGCAATCTAATCCTTGTAGATCGCTGGTAAACTAGCAGATTGCCATACAACTACAAATCCGGCATTATATGTACTACAGATCCAGTCATGCAGTGCTCACATGCACCTGTTCCGGATTCCACTGATTGTGCACGCATGCACGCGCACACACACACACACACACACACACACACACACACACACACACACACTCACACACACACACACACACACACACACACACACACACACACACACACACACACACACACACACACACACACATCTTTGTCTGTTATGGTGGTCGGCAGAAGGGAAGTGGCGTATCTAAACAGAGGTTGGCCCACTGGATAGTGGATGCCATCTCACTCGCTTACCAGAGACAGGGCGAGCCGTGTCCCCCAGGAGTTAGAGCACACTCCACTTGGAGCGTTGCCTCCTCTTGGGCGTTAGCACGCGGCGCCTCTCTAACAGACATCTGTAGAGCTGCGGGCTGGGCGACACCTAATACATTTGCTAGATTTTACAATCTTCGAGTGGAGCCGGTGTTCCTCAAGGGTGTTGGGAAACCCCAGTCATGAGGAAAATCGGTAGGTGTTGTAAACGCTAGCTGCGCCTCTCTCTCTAACACAGAGATACGTGCGCCTTTTCTACTTTGCCAGTAGAGTTCCCCATTTGGGGAACCCTGCAGAGTTCCTCTGAGGCCCCCACCACCTGACTCAGCGGAGGAGTCAAGCGGTGGCCCGTTACATTGTAGGTATGCCGCTGGTCATCCCGCGTTCTAGGTATAGGTGCCTGCTATGTGCGATCCCGCTGGCGATCCCATACGCTCACTCAGACACGGTGTAGTCCCCCCTCCTAGGCGGGCTCGTGTCTTCCCTCCCCGCTAACCACCTCTTCATATGTGCACTCCCCCTTCTCAGGGTTAGTCCATATGCTATTTGCCAGCAGGTCTCCCCCTCCGGGCAGCAGGTGGCCTCCGCAGCGCCCTCCCTATCGGGACTGAACGATTTCCCAACGTACTGTCGTATTTAAAATTCCTAGAAACTAACTAGGTGTATTTAACAACTCCCCGAAAAATATATCTAAACCAGAAAGGTAGTAAGGGCCAGGGGACACGTTGGAGGACTGTGTCTCCAGCGATGCAGGTGCGCTCGTGCTGCTACGTGGCGCGCCCCTCACTGGAGACATGGTAAGGTTCTTTCGTTGTGGCGCTTTCCATAAATTTCCCCATAGTGGAAGTTTTTCCACATAGCATTGAAGTTCCCCTCCCGAAGGAGAACGCTCCGGTTACTAAAGTAACTCTCGTCCCCCGAGGGGGGGAACGGAAATGCTATGTTCCTTCGCCACAACGATTGTCCCTTAGCTGTTGAGAGTGAGCTAGAAAAGGATGCCGTTGCTGAGCACATGCTGGGCTTTTATGCCAAGTTAATTGTCATTGACGACAGCTGTGCACGCTGACGCCGCCAACTCATTGGCATTTCATTGGCCCGTTTTTTATACTCTTTCAGATGATTGGATTCTGACGAAATCCCCATAGTGGAAGTTTTTCCACATAGCATTTCCGTTCCCCCCCTCGGGGAACGAGGGTTACTTTAGTAACCGGAGCGTTATGTTCCAATGAAACATTCGCAAACTGCATTGCAAACTTGGTCCGTTTACCTGCAGCATGTTGTTGTGTTCTATTCCCAGTTATCCCGACATGGAAAAAAGTAAGTCTCCCATATAATATATCTATTAAAAAAAAGAAAGAAAATATAACTTTACAAACTATATTGTATATAACTCATATGAATATTTTCATATTAGTCAATAATATTACTGAAATTAATAAAAAAAACTGAATAAATATAGATTTACACACATTTACACAATTAAATAAACAATCAATGGTTGGCTAGAAATCTGCAGATTCCGTGTGGGCCTCATGTGCCTATGTGCCTTCAATACGCACAGGATGACAATACACAAATCTCTCTCTCTCTCTCTCTCTCTCTCTCTCTCTATATATATATATATATATATTATAGGTGGACATAGATTAATTTTTTTAATCTAGATAAATCTAGATTAATTTCAAAATTAATCTACATTTAAAATGGCTCATTTGAATTCTGCTGAAGGCATTCAGAATATGTGTGCTACCCAAATAATAAGTCTTTGAGAACGGGTTTCTCAAGCCAGGTAATGCATTAGACCAGGGGCTCATCTCCTGTTCCAAAATGCATCACAAACGCTTGAGAAACTGTTCTACTATGATAATTGGTGATGAAAATAAATGATGTTCAATAAGATGTACTTGTGTTTACTAACTGTTTATTCAGTTAAACATGAATGTTGAACTGTAGGCCTACATAAGCTCCAAACAGTGATTTCATACTTGCTTTTGATGTACGTACATACAGAAAATGCTGCTTCGCAAAGGCAAGTTCACAGAGCCCTGACGGTGTCAAACATTGAGTATGTTTACATGGGCAACAATACTTTAATACGATTTTAATATGATTAAAACAAAACTCTGATTAAGAGTCTACCATGTAAACAGCGATTTTTAATTACTAAATTAAATTACTAAATTACTAATTACTAAAGTCATAACTGAACTAATGGAATTGAGACGTGGAGTATGCAGATATTAGTGGCAATACTGACAAACTATTCCCATCATGTAGGACTTTTCGCCATATTTTCCGACAAGATCCACACAGGCGGCTGTCAGTAAAGGACCGCACAGACACACAGACGCACACACACAACACACACATCGCGAAATGCGGAAGGTTTTTTTCTTCTCATTTGGCGTGCGTTATTAACACTCTCACCTGTCCTTACTCATTTATTTGCGTCTAATACCCCAGTTTGTCACGAAGGCATGAATTAAATGTTCGTGAGTTATAGTGAAACTGCTCAACTGCAGTTAGAGTCAGGCATCCTGCTGATTTGATTCAGTAGGGCACTTCTTTCCCAGACGGCTCACCGGTCAGGTATACAACCGCGCTAAACTATTAAGGTGAAAGTCATCATAGCTTGTGTAGAATAGACCCAGCTCTCACCCAACTTTGAGAATAGATTAACGGCGATATTTTTTTATCGTGCGAGAAGAGTCTTGCGTTAACGCAGCACGTTAACGCCGATAACGGCCCTCCACCAATATATATATATATGTAAAAATATTTAGGGATTAAAATGTTAGATAAATTATTATTTTCCACATAGATATAAAAACCACTGCCTTCATGCCTCATCTCCACTGAAGAAATCCATTAGCCTACATATTTTAATTTTGTTTGTTATGCGCAAAGATTTGTTTCAAAACTATTTCTAAATTCAGTTCTAATTTCCAGAAAAAGAATAAATGAACAATAATAACGAAGTGTGGTCAAAAAACTGAGTTATATCCAAACACACTTCCTGTTCTTATGCCCATGGTGATGCAGACGTCTCCAAAAGCCCACAGGTGGACAAATCTACACTTGTTTTTATTAAAACAAATATAAATATGCATATAATAAATAAAAAATGCTTATAATAACATTATAAAATGCAAACTGTCATAAACTGAACAAGCCCCCCGGCATGAAGGTATGGTTTTCATATTTATGTAGTAAAATTTTTTTTTTTTGTAACATTTTAATCCTTTAATTGTATTCACATGTAAAGATATTTGTATATTACTGTACATCCTGTGTGTATTCAGCAATGTCCAAAGCCTTTGGACCCGCATAAGCGCATAACTACCGCACTCTGCGCTGGACTTTGAAGCAGCTTTTACATGCTCAACAATCTATTTCAGTTTCTCAAAATAGCAACGCGCCAATGATGGGCCTTAACACACCTCCTTTATTGACCGGAACACCCATGAGTCCACAAAGTGGTGCAAATAAATTTGCTATTTAAACGTATAGTAAAATGTAAAAATTATGGTTGGGCTGGTCTAAAAATAGCAACAAATCGGCAACATTGCGCCTTCAAACGTTGCGCCACAATTGTTAAAATAGAGCCCATAATCTTTAAAATAATGACATTATCAGAATATAATATAGACATTAAAATTTGCAAATATGACAGGTTTGTAATGCGGAGCATTTACGGAGAATTCATTATTTCCTTATCATCAACCCGCACAGTTGAGCAGTGGATGAACACAAACAAAAATATAATTCATATATTTTTCTTGGGAAAAATATTTTTTTTAAAAACGAATTTCGTTTAGTATAATTAATTACTAATAAAGATTACGATAAAAAACTAATTTCAATGTATTTTTGTTGGTCAGTTATCTACAAAATAAACAAGAATAACGAATAATGTTTAAGGTGAAGTGCTTCAAAACAAGTCCGCTGTATGCCTCAGGGCCTTAACACAACTGGTTTGTTAAATAAATAAATAATATAGCCTGAATAAAACAAATGTGAAATATTCACCGTTTCAGAGAGCAGGAAAATATCAGAAAAGTGCTGAATTGCTGGTTATTTTACAAGAGTGGTTTTACAAATTTCAGAGGAAATATCTAAATATTAGAGGAAAAATAAACCTGACAACAAATCCTATCAATGTCTTAACGAATGCTCCTAAATAATGTAGCCCTGTTGCAAGCATCACATTTTTATTGAGATTGTGTCTGTCCAGGGCCGGAGCAAGCTCAACTGGCACTCAAGGCAAACAACGAGAATGCCGCTCTCAAACCGAAAGTTATGCTGTCTTCAATCCGAAAAAGCGGCGGAGGGTGGGGAGGGAGGCGGCAGGGATGGGTGTTGAGATGATGCGGGGGTTTGTTGCGGACGAAAGCAAAGGGGGGAGACGGGCCGTGGACGCCGCCTTGACTGCTCTGCCGTTCTAGGATGCGCCGGCCCTGTGTCAGTCATATACAGTGTGTTTTTAACAGAAGCTTTAAAGAGCGCGTGCGGTGACCGCAGTGATGCTCAGCTCTGACGAGACGCAGTTTAAAGTAGTTTTGTTTTTTTACATATAGATTTTCATTGCTTTAAATTATTTTAATGTTTTTATATTTTACAGTTTGTATATAAAACGAACGCTTAGCTTATGTTCGCAGTGATCATTATATAGGATCATGTGCATTGCATATGATTATTCAGTATACGTTACATTCTTTGGTCGCAGCGCTGTATTTTATTATTGCATTTAGTCATTAACAATGATATTTTTAAAAAAAATATTGTAATTTAAAAACAAGCTTGCAATTCTTACCGGTGGTTGTAATATTTGAAGCTTGTTCTCAGACAAGTGTCTGGGTCACTAATACTTCGTATTTCTGGAAAATCCGGGATGGTGGCACTGTAGACGAATGGCTTCCCGATAGTTTCACACCACCTAAAATAATTTGTTTTTATTTATTTATTTATTGACCCTGCTAATCCAGCAAGAACATTTTTTCTATGGTTGCGTCTGAATTTTAGTTTCTGTGATTGTATCTTTCTCAATTAATTAAATAAATGTTGTTCTTTAAACAGCTTAAACATTGTGATTTAAACCTGTGTTTTGACCCTAATAGTTAATTTTGTTATTATGCATATTACTCTGATGAAAAATACATGTTGAAATAGAACACAAATAGACAAATGTATTTAATATTCTACAGTTTTACTTTTTAAGTAAATGGTTTTGACTATTTTAGTTAGTAATTTAAATGTTCTCTGTTTGTTTAAGTGTAGAAGGTTTGAATGAATGTATGCTCTTAACGGATATTCACAGCTGTGTATTTGTATAAATAAAAAATGATGACAGATTGTGGTGTGTTTTGTCATATATACAGAATAAATTATATTATGTATTCTTGTAAAAAAATTGTGATTAGGTCATCTGGATTTGTTTAATGTTGAAAATGTTGTTTAAGCATTCATTTCAACGTTAAATCATTTAAATAGATTTTATTTTGAATATGTGTGGATTTTACTCTGTTCCAATCGACTTAAAATCAACATAATTTCAACATTAGATAGACAAACTAATTAGGTCGATCATATGTTGAATATGTGTGGATTCTATGTTGTTCCAATCGACTTAAAATCAACATCATTTCAACATTAGATTGACAAACTAATTAGGTCGAGTATATGTTAAAAATATGTGGATTCTACGTTGTTCCAATCAACTATAAATCAACATCATTTCAACGTTAGGTGGACAAACCAATTAGGTTGATTACATGTTGAAAATGTGTGGATTCTATAACATTGTTTCGATCGACTGAATATCAACATCGATTCAACGTTGGGTAAGTAACCAATTGTGTCGATTTCAGTTTAGATTTGAATGGAGTGCCTGACGTCGTTTCAACATTACCCAGATGAGCAAAACAATGTTGAATCGATATCAAAAGAAACGCTCTGGTTACTAAAGTAACCCTCGTTCCCCGAGGGGGGGAACGGAAATGCTATGTGGAAAAACTTCCACTATGGGGATTTCGTCAGAATCCAATCATCTGAAAGAGTATAAAAACGGGCCAATGAAATGCCAATGAGTTGGCGGCGTCAGCGTGCACAGCTGTCTTGAATGACAATCAGCCTGGCATAAAAGGCTAGCATGTGCTCAGCAACGACATCCTTTTCTAGCTGAAGAGGCTTTCACACTCAACAGCTAAGGGACAATCGTTGTGGCGAAGGAACATAGCATTTCCGTTCCCCCCCTCGGGGAACGAGGGTTACTTTAGTAACCAGAGCGTTCCCCTTCGGGAGGGGAACTTCAATGCTATGTGGAAAAACTTCCACTATGGGGAAATTTATGGAAAGCGCCACAACGAAAGAACCTTACCATGTCTCCAGTGAGGGGCGCGCCACGCAGCAGTACGAGCGCACCTGCATCGCTGGAGACACAGTCCTCCAACGTGTCCCCTGGCCCTTACTTACCTTACTTACCTTTTCTGGTTTAGATATATTTTTCGGGGAGTCGTAAAAATACACCTAGTTAGTTCTAGGAATTTTTAAATACGACAGTACGTTGGGAAAGCGTTCAGTCCCGATAGGGAGGACGCTGCGGAGGCCACCTGCTGCCCGGAGGGGGAGACCTGGTGGCAAATAGCGTATGGACTAGCCCTGAGAAGGGGGAGTGCACATACGAAGAGGTGGTTAGCGGGGAGGGAAGACACGAGCCCGCCTAGGAGGGGGGACTACATCGTGGCTGAGTGAGCGTATGGGATCGCCAGCGGGGATCGCACATAGCAGGCACCTATACCCAGAACGCGGGATGACCAGCGGGCATACCTACAACGTAATGGGCCAACATTTGACTGCTCCGCTGAGTCAGATGCTGGGGGCCTCGGAGGAACTCTGCAGGGTTCGCCGAGTGGGGAACTCAACTGACAAAGCGAGAAAAGCGCATTCACCGCTCGTGAGGAAATCAGTTCACTCGAAGATAAATCTCACAAATGTTCAAGTGTCGCCCAGCCCGCAGCTCTACAATGTCTGTTAGAGAGGCGCCGCGTGCTAACGCCCAAAAGGATGCGCGCTCCGAGTGGAGTGCGCTCTCACTCCTGGGGGACACAGCTCGCCCTGGCTCGATAAGCGAGGGAGATGGCATTCACTGTTCAGTGGGCCAACCTCTGTTTAGATACAGCACTTCCCTTCTGCCGATCACCGTAACAGATAAAGAGCTGCTCAGAGGATCTAAGCTCTGAGTACGGTCCGTATAATACGCAAAGCGCGAACAGGACACAGCAATAAGGGGCTGGGTCTGCCTCCTTCGTGGGCAGCGCTTGCAGGTTCACTACATAGTTTAAACGAGCGCTGTAGGAACCTAGGGCACCTAGGTGGGCCGGGGTCTCAGGTAAACGTGAGAGTGGGCCGGCCCAAAACGCTGGCACATTTCGCTGACCGAAAATGCCTCCAGATACCCGCCCATTTGACCGATGCCAACGCAACCAGCAGAGCTGTCTACCTGGACAGAAATCATATAGATACTGAGTCGAGTGATCGAGCAGACCTCTCCTAAGAGAGATCTTCAAATGGGTAAGAGAGGGGATAGGATATATATCCACGTCTCGCGCCTCTGGGGACTGGATGATGAGGCGATGCTTCCCAGCGCGTCGCCATCGCCGCATCCTCAGAGCGGGGATGATCGCCACGCCAACCCCTCAGTGCGGAGGGGACAGCCTTGGCTCCAGCCAACTGAAGGAGGATAGCATCACACTGATCTGGCATGTTTGGGGTTTCCTTCTCGGAGAGAAGTACACCACACAGCGAATAGACTCCACATCAGGCCTAGGCATGCCTCATAGAGGGTGCTCTAGGCCTGAGTGATGGTGTTAACCACCTAACGGTAGGTCACCTAAGTCCTCCGCGCTCCATCTATGGGACACACGTGATGTCCATAGAACTAGGCGCGGGTGGCAAACGGTGCCTGTCCCCAAAGAAGAAGTTTCTTCCAGGGGACATGCCAGGGAGGGGCCATCACGAGGAGAGAGCTAGAATACAGGTTTGATTGGGGCTGAGAGGCGCAATGCATAGACCTGTTCCTCGTCCTCCCTGACTTTACACAGCGTCTGTGCGAGTAGGCTCACTGGAGAAATGCGTATTACGCACCCCCCGGGGCCAGCTGTGTAGCCAGTGCGCAGAACGCACCCATAACAGCTGGACAGTCGGGGGTGGAGTCTCCATTCTCCCAGGCGAACTGTCGTGAGAGCGCAGCGGCTGCACGGTTGAGCTCGGCGGGGAAAAAATGGAATGCAGCGATTGCGCCGCGTATGACTCCGGGGGAGCAGACGGCGAGCGAGCTGAGACATGCGGCGACAGCGAATATCTCCCTTGCGGTTGATATACACCATCGCCACCGTGCTGTTCGTCCTGACCAGCACGTGTTTCCCTTCTAACACCGGTAAAAAACGGTGCAGCGTGAGATACACTGCCAACAGCTCAAGGCAGTTAAGATGCCAATGCAACCAGCTTCCTACCACGGAACCACAGCTGCATGCCCGCAACACACAGCCCCCCAGCGCGAACTGGAAGCATCCGTCAAACGACGACATGCCTGGACGCTTGTTCTAGAGGCCCGCGGGCCTGTAGAACACAGGGTCCATCCAGAGGCTGAGGGCGCGGCGACACAGCGGAGTGACAGTCACCCGGTGCGCGCTCGCATGCCATGCGCGTCTAGGGACCCGATCGTGAAGCAAATGCTGAAGTGGTCTCATATGGAGCATCCGAGCGGCAAGACCGCGGCTGCGGATGTCATATGCTCCAGGAGCCTCTGAAATAATATCAGTGGGACCACATATTCCTGTCGAACTCTCTCAGACAGGCCTGCATCAGCCCGGCGCGCTCTCGGGGGAGGCGCGCCGTCATGGTGATCGAGTCCAGCTCCAACCCGAGAAAAGAGTTGCTCTGCACGGGGGCGAGGCTGCTCTTTTCTCGGTTGACCTGAAACCCCAATTGGTCGAAGTGCCAAAACACCCTGTCTCTGTGCGTAATCAATTAATCCCGCGAGCGCGCTGAAATCAGCCAGTCGCTTGAGATAATTGAGTATGCGGATGCCCGCAAGCCGAAGCTGGGGCACCCTCCGCGAGCTTGGTGAAAACCCGCGGAGACAGAGAGAGCCAAAAGGGGAGGACTTGTACCGCCAGACTCGACTTCAGACGCAAACCGCAGGAAACTGACGGTGGCGTGGAAGTATGGAGACATGAAAGTACGCGTCCTTCAGGTCTACTGCTGCAGACCAATCCTGAGGACGAACGCTCCGGAGGGTGCGCTTCTGCGTAAGCATTCTGAACGGCAGCTTGTGAAGCCAGCGGTTCAAAACGCGCAGAAAGAGGATTGGCCGTAGCCCACCGCTCTTTCTGGGTACGATGAAGTGCGGGCTGTAAACCCGCTCTCCATCCCGGCTGGAGGGACCGGTTCGATTGCATCCTTCGCCAGGAGGACAGCAATCTCCTCTCGCAAGACAGGGGCGGACGCAGGGCTGACCCTGGTGAAATACACACCCGTGAACTTGGGAGGCCGTTTCGCGAACTGAATCGCGTAGCCGAGTCTGATCGCGCGGATGAGCCATTGCGATGGGCTGGCAAGAGTGAGCTTTTGCAAGAGCGCGCCGCGATCTTAACTGCGCAGCAGACATGACATCACAATGATGGCATGCACTGCCCGCGAGCACCCCATCAACATGCTGGACCCCCAGACATGAAACGCAGTGCTCGTGCCCATCATCCGGGGACAGGAAACCACCGCAACCAGAAACGCACGGTCGGAGCGACGTCTTGAAAAAGACGCGCTGCACAACCGTGTTGCTCTTTTAGGAAACTTGCTTCCTATATACATACCGCTCTTGGAGGACCGGACCCAAAGGACGCCAGGCAAGGGAGAACAACCCAGCTCGACCATCTGCCACTGCGTATACGCGCTCTGGACCGGGAGAAGCTGCTTCTCGATCTCCCTCTGTAGACACAGGTTGGAGATACCCTCATAGACTCTCTCAGAAGCTCGTGAAAGGCTCTGAAAGCGAAAAGGATGTCGTTGCTGAGCACATGCTAGCCTTTTATGCCAGGCTGATTGTCATTCAAGACAGCTGTGCACGCTGACGCCGCCAACTCATTGGCATTTCATTGGCCCGTTTTTATACTCTTTCAGATGATTGGATTCTGACGAAATCCCCATAGTGGAAGTTTTTCCACATAGCATTGAAGTTCCCCTTCGGGAGGGGAACTTCAATGCTATGTGGAAAAACTTCCACTATGGGGATTTCATTCAGAAGCCAATCATCTGAAAGAGTATGTAAACGGGCCAATGAAATGCCAATAAGTTGGCAGCTTCAGCTTGCGCACCTGATGCTCGTTGCAATTAATTTGCTATATGAGCACATGTGCGAGCAAAGCCAAAGCATCATTTTCACTTCAGAGACTTCAACAGCCTTCTGAGAGAGTCGATGAGGGTTCCTCCAGCTGAGTTCAGACAGAGAGTGAACTAGAGCGATCTCCCGGTCCAAAGTGTGTTACACGCAGCGGCAGATGGTCGAGCTGGGTTTCTCCCTTGCCTGGCATCCTTTGGGTCCGGTCCTCCAGAGCGGTATGTATTGTTGCGAATTTCCTAAAGAGCAACACGGTCGTGCTCCCCTCGGGAGTGAGCGCGGCGGCGACCGATCTTGAAACAGACATGATAACCGTGCTTTCCCGGGCTGTCTCAGTCGTGGGTCTGGAGATGGTTTATCCCCCAGCCCCGCGGCCGGACCGACTAGATGGGTGTATGTGGAGGATTAAAAGGCAATACCTTCTAGCCTCCCATCCCTCTCTTCCCGGAAGTGCACAGTGGGCTCACGCAGTCTTGAGGGCACCTTTCTCTGCCTGATCTGCGTGCGCCTCCGCCTCACCACTTTTGATGGTGGAGCAGCCAGGGAGTACGAGTCGATTCCTCAGATTGAGAGTGCCATCATGGGCCCGCGTGGTGCCTCCTTCTGCTGGAATTAGCCTCATCTCCCGTCCAAGGCGTGTTGGTTTTCTGCCTCCCGAGCCAGAGCCCACACAGCCGCGGGCCAGACTGCTTCCACCCTGCACGCCAGGGTCCATGCGCGCGCGCAGGCCTAGCTGCACGAGGGTGTTTCTGACCCAGGCTTGTTACAAGCCCCGCACCGCACCCGACTGAGCTCCACGGATCTCAAGTCCGCTGCGTGTGCCCCGGGAAAGACGATGGCCTCGTTAGTGGTCCAGGACCGCCACCTCGGGCTAAACCTGGCAAACATATGCGCGGAGTTGACAAAGTTCACTTTCTTGACTCCCGTATACCAGTCTGGCCCGTTCGGCGACACCGTTGGTGAATTCACCCAGGAATTCACGGCGGATCAGTCGGATACGATGGGCCATCCTTCGGCGGGGATGTAAGACCGCTCCCCTCCCGCCGAACCATCCACATCCACTGCTTGTCGCCGAGAGCGCCTGTCTTCGAGGGCTGCTCCGCCCCCGCCTGCGCCTCCGGCCAGCGGCAGCGCCGAGCACCTCGCAGGCAACCAGCGCTCCCCGTCCCAGGGCGCCGTTAAGTCCGGTTAACGGACCGCGAAGCGCTCCTGAGACGGCCATCTGGAGAAGAGGGAACTTGCTCTCTCCCCGGTGGGGGGCCGGGCTCCTCAGAGAGAGAGCATCTTTCCCTTCCCTGGATGTGACAGCCCGAATACTGCCAGTTTGGGACGCGATGAAAAGCCTTCCAGCTCGCAGGATCGGCGCACTTCGCCAGTGGCTCACGGGGTCTGGGAGGACGGTCTCCTTTCTCTCACACCTCCAGCCCTCTCCTCCGGAGTCTGAGTGCAAGGTGAGTGAATCTCTCACCTCCAGCTCTTCCGCGGGACCCCAGCGCTCCCCGGATCAGCACTCCCACTCCGCGCTGCCCCACTGCTGGTACGTCAGCGATTGTAGCGATGCAGTCATTAGCGAGGGCTCTGCCTGCCTGGTTAGCGCAGCCCAGCCCTTTGCGGTGGCTCATACGCACGATCAGACTCGGCTACGCGATTCGATTTGCGAAACGGCCTCCCAAGTTCACGGGGTGTATGTCACCAGGGTCAGCCCTGTGCCCGCCCCTGTCTTGTGAGAGAAGATTGCTGTCCTCCTGGCGAAGGATGCAATCTAACCGATCCCTCCAGCCGAGATGGAGAGCGGGTTTACAGCCTGTACTTCATCGTACCCAAAAGAGCGGTGGGTTACGGCCAATCCTAGATCTGCGCGTTTTGAACCGCTGTCTGCACAAGCTGCCGTTCAAAATGCTTATGCAGAAGCGCATCCTCCTGTGCGTTCGTCCTCGGGATTGGTCTGCAGCATAGACCTGAAGGACATGTACTTCATGTCTCCATACTCCACGCCACCGTCACTTTTCTGCGGTCTGCGTCGAGCGAGCCTGACAGTACAAGTCCTCCCCTTCGGGCTCTCTCTGTATCCGTGGGTCTTCACCAAGCTCGCGGAGGGTGCCCTATCGCCCCTTCGGCTCGCGGGCATCCGCATACTCAATTATCTCGGCAACTGGCTGTTTTTAGCCCTCTCGCGGGAGTAATTGACTATGCACAGAGACAAGGTGCTCCAGCACCTCCACCTATTGGGGTTTCAGGTCAACCGAGAAAAGAGCAAACTCGCCCCCGTGCAGAGGATCTCTTTTCTAGGGTTGGAGCTGGACTCGGTCACCATGAAAGCGCACCTCTCCGGAGAGCGCGCTCAGCTAATGCTGAACTGTCTGTGAGAGTTTGACAGCAAAATAGTGGTCCCACTGAAATCTTTCAGAGGCTTCTGGTGCATATGGCATCCGCAGCCGCTGTACGCGCTCAGATAACTCCATATGAGACCACTTCGGCACTGGCTTCACGATCGAGTCCCCAGACGCGCATGGCACGCGGGTACACACCGAGTGACTGTCACTGCGCTGTGTCGCCGCGCCCTCAGCCCCTGGAACGACCCCTCGTTCCTACAGGCCTGAGTGCCTCTAGGACAGGCGTCCAGACATATTGTCGTTTTGACAGATGCTTCCAGCACTGGCTGGGGGGCCGTGTGTTGCGGGCATGCAGCTGAAAAAACCCAGTTGCATTGGCATATCAATCGCCTAGAGCTGTTGGCAGTGTTCCTCACTCTCCGCCGTTTTTTTACCGGTGCTGGAGCGACAACACTTACTAGTCAGGACGAACAGTACGGCAGCGGGGGCGTATATCAACCGTGTGGGGGGTATCCGCTCTCGCAGCATGTCT
This sequence comes from Danio kyathit, assembly GCA_903798195.1. Lineage (NCBI taxonomy): Eukaryota > Metazoa > Chordata > Actinopteri > Cypriniformes > Danionidae > Danio > Danio kyathit. The sequence continues at coordinate 21,167,445 of LR812527.1, forward strand.
CAGCTCGCTCGCCGTCTGCTCCCCCGGAGTCTTACGTGGCGCAATCGCTGCATTCCATTTTTTCCCCACCGAGCTCAACCGTGCAGCCCATTCGCTCTCACGGCAGTTTCGCCTGGGAAAATGGAGACTCCACCCCCGACTGTCCAGCTGTTCGGTGCTGCGCCTTTCTCTCTCTAACTCAGAGATTCGTGCGCTCTCGCTTGAGTTCCCCACTTGGCGAACCCTACAAAGTCCACTGGCTACACAGCTGGCCTCGGGGCGTGCGTAATGCGCATTTCTCCAGTGAGCCTACTCGCACAGATACTGAGTAAGTCAGGGAGGTCGAGAAACAGCTCTCGTATTGCGCCTCCCTGGCCCAATCGGACCTGCTTTCAACTCTCTCCTCGTGATGGCCCCTCCCTGGCACATCCCCTGGGAACAGGGGACAGGCACCGTTTGGCACCCGCGCCCAGATCTATGCTTCACGTACGGTTCATAGATGGAGCGCGGAGGACTTAGGTGACTTACCTATTAGGTGGTTAACACTGTCACTCAGGCTGAGCACCCTCTACGAGGCATGCCCACGCCTGAAGTGGAGTCTATTCGCTGTGTGGTTACCTTTTTCCCCGAGAAGGAAACCCCGAACATGCCAGATCAGAGTGATGCTATCCTCCTTCAGTTGACTGGAGCTAAGGCTGTCCCCTCTGCTCTGAGGGGTTGGTGTTACGATCATCCCCGCTCTAAGGATGCGGCGATGGCGGCGCGCTGGGAAGTATCGTCTCATCATTCAGTTCCCAGAGGCGCGAGACATGAATATTAATTTTCCTGTTTCCCTCTCATACCCACTTGGAGATCTCTCTTAGAAGAGGTCTGCTCGATCACTCGACTCAGTATCTTTAAGATTTCTGTCCAGGTAGACAGCTCTGCTGGTCGCGTTTGCATCGGCCAAATGGGTGGGTATCTGGAGGCATTTTCGGTCAGCGAAATGTGCCAACGTTTTGGGCCGGCCCACTCTCACGTTTAACTGAGACCCCGGCCCACCTAGGTGCCCTAGGTTCCTACAGCGCTCTTTCAGCCACGTAGTGAACCTGCAAGCGCTGCCCACGGAGGAGGCAGACCCAGCCCCTTTATTTGGTCCTTCGCACTTTGCTATTACACGGACCATACTCAGCTCTTTATCTGTTATGGTGATCGGCAGACGGGAAGTGCCGTATCCAAACAGAGGTTGGAACATACCCACTTAACTCTGAATGCCATCTCCCTCGCTCATCTGAGCCAGGGCGAGCCGCGTCCCCCAAGAGTGAGAGCTCCTCGAAGCGCGCATCCTTTTGGACGTTAGCACGCGGCACCTCTCTAACAGACACTGTAGAGCTGCGGGCTGGGTGACACCTATTATGAGATTTATTAATCTTGAGGGGAGCCGATTTCCTCACGCGGTGAATGAGAAATTCGATTAGGTGTTGTAAAACGCTTGCTGCGCCATTCTCTCTAACACAGAGATACGTGCGCTTTTTCGCTCTGTCAGTAAAGTTCCCCGCTGGCGAACCCTGCAGATATTCCTCCGAGGCCCCCAGCACCTGACTCAGCGGAGGAGTCAGGCACTGGCCCGTTACGTTGCTGGTCTGCCCGATGGTTAGCCCGCGTTCTGGGTATAGGTGCCTGCTATGTGCGATCCCCACTATGTGCGATCCCATATGCTTATACTGCCACGGTGCAGTCCCCCCTCACAGGCGGACCCGTGTCTTCCCTTACCGCTAACCATCTTATTTTCATATGCTTACTCCCCCTTCTCAGGGTTAGTTCATATGCTATTTGCCCCAGTCTCCCCACTTGGGTAGCAGGTGGCCTCTGCAGCGTCCTCCCTATCGGGACTGCACGCATTCCCAACGTACCGTCGTATTAAATTCCTAGAAATTATTCTAGACGCATTTGCGGCTCCCGAAAAATATATCTAAATCCGTAAATCTTCTGTTGAAGTGGGATAAGTAAGGGCCAGGGAACACGTTGGAAGACCGCGCCTCTGATGACGCAGGTGCGCTCACGCTCTCTTTTTTGCCTGGCAAACCTCTCATCGGGGGCGAAGGTAAGGTTCAATCATTATGGCGTTTTCCAAACATTTCCCCATAGTGGAAGTTTCCACATAGCGTGGAAGTTTCCACATAGCATTGAAGTTCCCCTTCCGAAGGGGAACGCTCTGGTTACTAAAGTAACCCTCGTTCCCCGAGGGGGGGAACGGAAATGCTATGTTCCTTCGCCATAATGATTGCCCCTTAGCTGTTGAGGTGAAAGTCTCTTCCGCTAAAAAATGATGCTTTGGCTTTGCTCGCACATGTGCTCATATAGCAAATTATTTGCAACGAGCATCAGGTGCGCAAGCTGAAGCTGCCAACTCATTGGCATTTCATTGGCCGTTTACATACTCTTTCAGATGATTGGCTTTCTGAATGAAATCCCCATAGTGGAAGTTTCCACATAGCATTTCTGTTCCCCCCCTCGGGGAACGAGGGTTACTTTAGTAACCAGAGCGTTTTCGGTTGAAATTATGTCATTTTGCTATCTGGGTAGGGATGCACGAATACCATTTTTTTTGGAACCGATCCAATCTCGATACCAAAATTCTGAGTATCGACCGATACAGATCTGTTTCCGATACTGTGCTGTTTTTTTTTATTAATTTTTTTATTACCATAATACAGTTTCTATAGTTCTGGTGAGGAACTCAAATAATATATCTTCTTTAGTAAAAATAACAGACCTATGGCCTACTGTATATGACAGATGGCACAATCTAACTGAACATGATGCTTACTATAAACTATGGGCTACATTATTTGAGCATTCATTATGACATTGATCTGATCTGTTGTGCTCCAGCTTATGTTTCCTTTTTAATATTAAGATTTTTCTTTGAAATCTGTAATAGGCTACCACTGTTGACCCTAATCGTTGGTAAAATAATTAGCCTTTTAGACTAAACTAAATCGTCTGAGGCCAGTTTTACTTAAACTTTTCCTCACCTAAACCCACCGCGAGTGAGATGGAGAAACTGAAAGCATGTCTGAAAAATTATTTTTTGTCTGAAAAATTGTCTTTATGAAACAAATTTCATTTGGTATAATTTGTTGGTTATTTTAATGTATTTTTGTTTGTCAGTTATCTACAAAATAAACAAAAAGATTTGAGGTGAAGTTGAAAACAAGGTCCGCCTGTATGCTTCAGCACACAAACTGACAAACTGGTCTGTTAAATAAAAATGTTTATATATATATATATATATATATATATATATATATATATATATATATATATGATAGTGCTGTTGCCTCACAGCAATAACGTCGCTGGGTCGCAGGTTCGAACCTCGGCTGGGCTGGGTCAGTTGGCGTTTCTGTGTGGAGTTTGCATGTTTTCCCTGCGTTCGCGTGGGTTTCCTCTGGGTGCTCCGGTTTCCCCCACAGTCCAAAGACATGCAGTACAGGTGAATTGGGTAAGCTAAATTGTCCGTAGTGTATGAGTGTGAATGTGTGTGTGTGTGGAAATTCCCAGAGATGGGTTGCGGCTGGAAGGGCATCCGCTGCGTAAAATCGTGCTGGATAAGTTGGTGGTTCATTCCACTGTGGCGACCCCGCAAGGGACAAAGCCGACAAGAAAATGAATGAATGAATATATATATGATTTAGAAACAGCAATGAACTCCATGTTGCAGGTCAAAATGAACCAATTTAATGCAAAACTAAATGCATCTCCCCACTGATTATTTAAACTAACAGTAACAAATAGTCTTGGAGAGTTTTTCGTGTTGTCATGAACGCAACACGCAGTTTGAATTGTGAATGAATGGAGAATGACTGACAGGCGCAGTGGCGGGAAGCGCTGAACTGAACATGAATTTAACCACATGAATATTCATCTGTGCTTAACATTAAACTATAGAATGGCTTCAGAACATTTGGGATATAGTAGGCCTACATGACAAATTTCTAGTGCCTTATAATAGGAGTCCTTCGTGGCTTTTGTTGGCTTATAAATGACAGAATATAGTGCACGCGCAAGATCGGATTTGGATCGGTGTCAGCTGGCCGATACCCGATCCACCCAAAATATGCGGTATTGAAGCGATATCTGATCCAAGTATCGGGATCAGTGCATGCCTAATTTTAAGGTCAAAATTATTAGCCCCTTTAAGCTATATATTTTTTCGATAGTCTACAGAACAAACCATCGTTATACAATAACTTGCCTAATTACCCTAACCTGCCCAGTTAACATAATTAACCTAGTTAAGCCTATAAATGTCACTTTAAGCTGTATAGAAGTGTCTTGAAAAATATATTGTAAAATAGTATTTACTGTCATTATGGCAAAGATAAAATAAATCAGGTAGAAATGAGTTCTACCTAAAACAATATTGTTTAGAAATGTTCTCCGTTAAACAGAAATTGGGGGAAAAATAAACAGGGGGGCTAATAATTTAGGGGGTTTAATGATTCTGACTTCATCTGTATATTGCTGAAAAACTTAAATATCACAATATCAGAAATATTTTCCAATTTTGTGCAGACCTACTTCACAATATGTAAAAATGTTTCCAAAAAAGAAAGAAAAGGCATAACTAGAAAAAACCCAATTCTGGTTCTTCCTGGCACCTTTATATTTAAGAGTGTAAGATCAGTTTTGTGAACTCAAACTGATCACAACTATGACCATTAATAGATTACAACTATGACCATTTTGATTACAAATTTGACACTACTAGTTTTCCCAAAAACATTCATAAATGTGCCAAGAAGAGCTTGAGTGAATTTCAAAATTCTGAGAAGAGTAACAAACTGTTTTGTTTTTTTCTTCATTTTGACAGCTTTTTGTTATTGCATGAAAAACTGTGTCCTATAAAATAATTTGTGCTCCTCAGTCACAGATTTGGAATGATATGAGGGTAAACAGATGATGCCAGCATTGTTTTTGGTGGCAGTTTTCATTAAAGAAAATTCAGATCTCATATTTTTGATTTCATACTTTACGCTGAGTAAAAAATCTACAATTTTGAATGTAAGGAATAATTTTTTATACAATAAGGACTGCCCGATGGCCTGGGACCAGCGTGAGAGACGCTTGGGACAATAGACAGAATTGGCCAGTGCTGCCTTGTCACTAAAGTTAGATTTTTAATTAATGCAACTATTTGTTAATTGCGCGCAAATACAGTCTTAGAAGAGAGACAAAATAAATAAATAAATAAATGATTATGACCCCAAAAAAAAAAAGAATTGAGAAACAGTTTGTGCTTTTAAGCCTTTAAATGCTACCTTCTCTGTGATGTCGTAAACACCATATTGCTTTTCGGTTCCTCTTATCTGATTGGATGTTGTGAGCATGTTATTTTTTTCTGTAACCTGGTAACAAGCAGTACAGCGAAGAGACAGCAACATAGCGGCAACATCAAAATATAAGGCTAAAAGGAAAGGTCTGTTTCTAACGTCTTGGAAGAAGACATTTATGTGGGTACAACACAAGGGTATAGAATTAGCATGGACGGAGGGAATGTGTATTAAAATGTCCCCAACAATAATTTAATCGCCTCCAAAATAAAATAATTCTTTGTGGAAATTTTCCAGTCAGGCTTACTGTGCAAGACTCAGGTGAGACATGGACATAAGCAGCTACATTCCAAAGAAAAGTGTCCACCATAATAGTTACCATGCATGTGCAATTAATTAAAAAATTGTTTCGATTTTGGCCTCCACGATGATTATGAAAAAACAACAATCGAGATGAAATGGTTATTGTGTCATATGCCTCCCCCTTTCCAGAAGTCTGCATTCATTCCTTGTCAAAGTAAAATCATGTACATTTACTTTTGCACCATAAGACATGCTTGATTTAATGTTGATTTATTGCTAACTGTATTTGGTTTATTTATTTATTAAAAAAAAATTTTTAAGTGTGAAATAAAACATGTGCTGTTCTGTGTACACGCTTGGAGAAGGAAACATGGACAAGTCATTGTGAAGTCATCTTTTAGCTTAAAGTGCATAAATGGCAATATTATACTTGCAAAAAATGTGTTCTGATGCGGTGTTAAGTGATTATGCACAAATAAGCCCTCAGTAAACGGAAGTCTTTATTAAAATACCTTTTTGTCAGACATTCCTTTAATGTTTAATTTTAAATGTGAAATGTCAAAACCAAATTTACGCCCTTAGTACAACACGACGAAAAAAATTGTTTGCACAGTTTGCCATCAGTTTGGCAGATGCTATTTTTGACACATTATTTAAAATATGTGGCTAAGAAATTATATTTTTGGTTAGGGCAAGAAAAAATCCTTAGCGTTGAACCCTGACTATGCCTTTTTTTTACATTCCTTTTTGACTACAAACTACCCCTTCATCAACTACTGAAGTCATAGCAACATAGGTGTGTCTTTACAACATACACTGACACACACACACTTATTGCTGCCTGATGGAAAACCTTGGCCCAACATGTTTCTCTCACTTCCACTGATATTAATAGATCAAATTTTGCTTATTCTGCAAAATTTTGCAGAATTTTGCAAATTTTGGTTCATTGCCTGTCTAAAGTCTGAGATACTCCTCAAATGTGGTTGAGTTCTAACCATACAGCAATGTAGGCTCTGTAAGCATCTTACCGGTCCCATTTGACAAACATGTCTCAAAGGTCTGTCAGTGATGGGTCAGGCTGTAGTCATGGTTACAAGGATGGTCATAGTTATATGTGTTTTCACCCTGATGTCATCGTGACCCAAGTCAAAGACTATTTCAGCAAGTCGGCGGTCAGAGTTTATATAGTAATGTGATGCGGATGTTTTAAGTCATGGATAAAGTGAGAGTTAAAATGGATACACAGTTTGGAGAGACTCAATGGTCTGTGAAAGTCTGGACAGTGTAGGTTATGTCTGTGGAATGCGGATAAGTGGATGGCTGGAAATAAAAAGAGATCTCCTTTATGTACATTATGGGACAGCAATGAGATTCAATGGAAAACTTCTTTATTTCTCAGATTTCAGTGGCCTAATATGTATTATTGCATGTATTGTGATTGTGTAATAGAGTGGAGGAACTATGACTTCAATTTGTATAAAAAACCCAGATGCTAGTTAGCATTTAAGCAGTCCCAGGTTCCCTCGTCCCAAATTCAATAGGTTTTTTGAATGGGATTTCAGTCAAATTGCTTAAATAAGGTTTGTGGCTACCACAAACTCAAGATACTTTCATGTTTTATTCTACGTCATAAAACACATCAGTTACATCACACTCTTGATTTTTAAAATTGGTTATGCTTCTTTAAAAAGATGGTTGCTATCAAGTTGCTAAATGGGACTACAGTCAGTGTTTGAGACATTATATGTCATCGAGCTGAACTGGTCTGGAACACAGCTTGCTTGCGTTGGACATTTGGATTTGTTATTTAAGTATTTTCATTAATATTTGGGCTGCGCGATTAATTGAAATCAAACCACAATCTGAGAGGCTGTGATATGAAATGTATATGTATTACTTAATTTCTCCCACCCAGAGCAAATGTGTGACTGCCGTTCTGTGTGTTATATAGTCTTACTAGCCAATTGAATGTGGACACATTCGTTCTGCCGAAATAGAATTGCACAACCGAACTATGCGGAACACCCACAAAAACAAAATACAAATAGAAAAGTGCGGACGAGTGAGATGATGGCATCTGCCGCTTCAGATATTTTCTTCAAATTGCACAGCCATAATTAATAGTATTTTATAGTTTGTAGAATTTTTTTTAATTGGGAATTTATATTGTATATAGGTAATGCCTTCATTTGTAGAAACAGTCATGACAGATTAATTTGTTGATCATTTATTTTAATAAAATGATGAAGATACTGCTTACCAGTGCAACCTGTCTCTTTTCTGCTCTCAGTAATGCAAATGTGTGAAAAATTCATAAAAATGCATAAATATTAGCTGTCATTTTAACGCGATCAATTTATTTTTTTCGCCATTTTTTTCTTCATCTGAACACATTTAACTCATATCATCATAACTGCAATATTTACACTTCTCCTTAAAATTTATAGCATATGTGACTGTATAGGCTGCTTTTCGCTGTACTTTGTGGCAAAAAAAGAATATTGAATGTTGTTCGCTATCCATGATGGAACTTGCAGATATTTGATAGACCTGTCCCTCACGCCTCATCACTAAGGTAAGCAGGCTGTATGCACGTGCGCGATACACCTATTTCAATATGTCTTATGATAATACTAGGTACATTTATCATAGAGTACGTAACATAGAGTACGTGTTTTAAACTTTTTACAACAACCGTAAAGCAAAACAAATGTATTTCCCACTTAAAAACTATTCAAAAGGCACATCCATATTCTATATACAGATGCATATTTGTATTTGTTTATAATATATAGCGTAAATTATAATATAATAAATTGAGGGAGTAAATCTTTGTCATGGACCATGTTTATAAAAAATAAGCTTGAAAAGTTGTCGGAAGCAGGGTGGGGCTGACGCAACAAGAGAGCACCTCGAAGACACTGTAGTCCGTTTATAGCCTAACGTTAGCATTTCAGTTCTTACGTTGCATTGACAATCCAAAATTGCTAAAAATGATATTTTCGTGTGAGGGTTATCCGGCTGGGCGACGCAGTGGTGCAGTAGGTAGTGCTGTCACCTCACAGCAAGAAGGTCGCTGGTTCGAGCCTCGGCTGGGTCAGTGGGCATTTCTGTGTGGAGTTTGCATGATCTCCCTGCATTCGCGTGGGTTTCCTCAGGGTGCTCCGGTTTCCCCCACAGTCCAAAGACATGCGGTACAGGTAAATTGGGTAGGCTAAATTGTCCGTAGTGTATGAGTGTGTGTGGATGTTTCCCAGGGATGGGTTGCGGCTGGAAGGGCATCCGCTGCGTAAAAACATGCTGCAGAAAAAGCCTATGTACCAGTTTTATGCTAGCAGCCAATTGGCCTTCAAGGTGACGTCATAGTTCCTCCACTCTATTATATAACTGGAATGTAAATATATTACCAGTGCACATGGACTCACAATATTGAACAACACAAGACTTGTTTTTTAAGTAAAGTCAACTAATTGCTTTTAACAATATACAGACTGATCCATACTTGTTTGATGTGCTGCCAACAAAGTAAAAATGATCTCACAGACAGTCAAGCTTTAACTTACTACAAGCAAAAAAAAGGCAATGCTTAATTGTGGCTACTGTATGACTCATATTAGGTGAACATGTCAAACTCAAAGAAACCTGTGCGGGTGTCTTGTCCTGTAAAGTTTCATGAGATGTTTCTGTGGGGTCTACAGAGGTTTTTTGAGCCTCGGGCTGCTAATGTCAGGCTGTGAGTCACCGTCTGACAACTCAAGGTAATATACAGCCGTCTATGAGATAAAAGTCAGCAGGTAACAGTCATGGAACAACTTTCTCAATACGTGCTTGTCTGTCCCGACCCAAACACAAGCCCTCAGGTTAAAGATACAGGTCACAGATTAGGTCTTGCTGAAAGATGTCATGCCTTGAAATATAACCTAAACAGTGCATGCAGCCATTGTCATTTTCACTAACCTACGTGGACTCTATATCAAGTTCAATACAATGTCATGTTCTTTGTTTTTAACAATTTAGGTAAAAACACTCTAAAAAGTTATTAGTTAAAAAGTGAGTAAACAAGATGCCTCAAAAGTGATAAATTGACTATACTTACTGTAAAAAAGTGAGAAAACCTTCTGTAACTTAGAACTGTTAAGTTGACTTAAAGCAGGGGTCTCAAACTCAATTTATAGGAGGGTCGTTCAAGCATTACCTGTCACCAGTGATGCTGAAATATATATGTGGCTGTTGTGTGTATGGCTGAGCATTAGAGCCACACTCAGTCATTCTTCCACAGAGTATATGCAGTCAAAACTCTAGCTTTTTGTTTCTTGTTGTACATATTGAAGGTGTAGTTTCAATTGTTATAAAAATACTACAAATAATAGGCATAATAACAATAATTATTATTATTCTGTCCCAACCAATTGTTGCTTAACCAAAAGTTTAATAGATAGCCTAAGAACACAGAAAGCAGTTTGGGTAACTTTACTGGCAATATTTCCTCTCAATATCCTTCTTTTTTGTAAAACTATAAAACAGGTATGTATATATTCACATTTACTTTAACATGTTCAATTCAACCAGCAGTAAAATTTTACTAATGTAATTTTTTTATACAAATTTTCATACGCATATGAGGAAAGTCTATTAAATGAGACAGTTTGAATTAAATATTAGCAAAGATATAATTTTTGTTACACCATTACACATAAGTGTAAGCCATGAAGAAGCATTTGTACAACAAAATACAGGTGGTATAAAACTGATAATCAAATCACCTTTGAACATTTACAAAAATAGTTTAAATCAGCCCCAGAAATAATATGCAGATGTAGCAGGGTATGTTGTTACACCAGATTATAAATCATTATTTCTTTATTTTATTTGATATTTAAATGATTATTTGTCTGGGTCTTTTATTTTGAAAGATTGTTATGCGCTTTCGCTGTGTCGGGAGCAATGACTGTATAAAATATGGACATTGTGAGAGCGCTATTTTCCATTAAACGCTGTGAAGGAAAAATCGCCTTGTGATGGGCACAAACTGTCGCAAAAGACTGCTGAAATTGGAGCCTGGGCATGCGCAGAAGGACTGCCTGATGGAGCCAGAGGAGGAGCTGCGGAATCGAACTTCCAACCAAACGCTTGAACATCAAATCAACCACGCCCCCCGAACTTCTCACTTGACCGCCGGTGTCTCTGCACTATAACAAAAGCTAGCTAATGTACACTTTGCGTTTACATAGGAGCCTGGTTTGCTGTTTTTATCAACACAAATGGTTGTAATAACGTTAACAAAGGTGAGGTTTATACAATGAAGATTTAATCGCGCCAGCTCCGGGCCGCAGCGCACATTACTCGCGGGCCGATCCGGCTCGGATGCAGCAGCGTCGGCTCGCTAACGGCCGCCGCATCTGACCGGATGCCTATGGACTCACTGCCCGAGTCAATCGGATGTGGCGGCCGTTAGCGAGCCAACGCTGCCGCATCCGAGCCGGAGTCGGGCCGAGGGGTAAGTATCCGGCAGGCGAGAGTCTAGCCGGAACTGGCCCGAGTGTATTTTGCTATCTGGGTGGTTAGGAGTGTATCAACAAACTAATAAACCCCTGACCTTACTGAATAAACAGTGTTCCACCAGATCCTGTATGTCAGAAACTTTACTGCTGAGCAACTCATTAAATAACACAGAAATCGCATAATAACACTTCAGTCTCCTGCCGAAGCTCCGACGTCTGCTTTGAGAAACTGTCAATCACAGCTGTCAATTACGATGACACGCCCAGGATTAAATTACTGCTCAAAACATACTCTTTACAAAAATGAAGATCTGCACCTACAGTATATCAGCACGATAACCAGTGCCTTAACTGACCAGGACTATCTTTCGGAACATTTTATTGCAAGTGTATTTAATTTTTTTATTTGGTCTTATGTCTTCTTTATTACCACGGAGGAGGCAGGCTTTATGACTTGTACTGCAGCCAGCCCCCAGGGGGGGATCTAACGGCCGAGAGCTTCACTCAAAAGCAGGCTTGTGGCACACTTGGTCGGGAGTCACAATGTGCACGTCGGCTGACGTTGCGTAGCGAGAGAGGTGTAAGTGTTGGTGCACTCAGAGCTCCTCTTTCCCCGATGTCTGTTGAGAGTAGAGGTATGGCTTCTATGAGCTCTGCTCATTTGATGTTAAAATACTGTTTAGCTGTATATTTTGTGTTTAGATGACCTGCTGTTGAGAAAACATTTCATGTAATGTTATATTTGACCACTCGTTCAAGTTAATCAGTTAAGTTTATTCAAGTGCTGTAAATGGGTGAAGAGTATAAAGTGTGAAATGGCGGCCTGTGCACGTGCGTCGTGAGTGAGAGATGTATTAGCGCCTTGGCGGCTAAAGTTTTGATTTAATATATTATAATTAGATAAATCTACTTTGATAGATAGATATGAGTTAATAAACAATATATAGATGTGTTTAGATGTATATAAATGGTTGAATATGTATAATTATGTAGATAAGTTTGAATATATATTTTGTAAGCACATTAAAGGTGCATTGTGACTTATTAATAGGATAGACAGTACAGTAGTGTGTTTTATAGTTGAGTATCTGTGTATTTCAAAGATATCTTGTGGTTAACAGGCAAAAGAGAGACTCAACTGATATTGAGAGAGTGATTGCCTGATTGTGTGTGTTGTGCAGGTATGTACATTGATATCTAGGTAACACTAATGCTGTACTGTGAATAATTATTAGTATATTTTTATATAAGAATTATTATTTATTTTCATATTGTTATTATTATGACTATTAGGTAACGCTTTCTTTTACAACCCGCAAAGTACAGCGTAAGAACAGTGAAATAACGGTGTACTTTTCTGTACGTATAGTGTAAGTATAATGAACGTATGTGTAGGTATAAGGGAACAAACTGTAATGCTTAGGTAATAAGGGGGTAACAACCAGATATTCAACAAGAAAAGTACAGCGTAAGTATATTGAATTTACGGTGTACTTTTCTATAAATTGCAAAGGAACAAACGATAATGTTTGGGTAATAAGGGGGTAACAATAAGATATTCAACACGCAAAGTACCATGTAAGTATATTGACTTTACGATGCACTTTTCTTTAAGTATTGTATACATATAAAGAATTATACAAGGGTGGTGACAACATAATGCAACCTGCAAACACCTGCGTAAGCGCAATAATAATAGTACCCTTATTTTTGGGTTTTATATGGGGTGTTTAATGAATAAAAGGTTTACAACCTGTGAAATTGTGAAACCTTATTATATACTGTATGTATTTTAAATCTGCAATTTAATATAAAAATATACTGTATTTCTATACACAACTTACCTTATGAATGTTTACTCGTCGATCTCACCACGGCCAGCAATGTCTCAACATCACTATCAACAAATAACTTTGCATGATATAGCTAGGCCTACCGTCACGGTTCAGTGCGGATTAAAACAGGCTAGCATTACTGCTGTTTGCAGGAGGGGGAGGGGTGGGGGGTCTTACTGTTCAAATATACACTTGTGCATTGAAGTCCAGCGTCTTTCCTCCTTGTTCCCTGTGTTTAGGGGTAAATACAGTATTTGTTCTCCCCTTGTTCCATGTAGTTAAAGGGTAAATACCGCATTTGCGGGTTGTAAATTAAAGTGAAGCATTGTTCCCACCTTGTTCCCCCCTTGTTCCCTGTAGTTAAAGGGTAAATACCACATTTGCGGGTTGTAAATTAAAGTGAAGCATTGTTGCCGTCTTGTTCCCCCCTTGTTCCCTGTAGTTAAAGGGTAAATACCGCATCTGCGGGTTGTAAATTAAAGTGAAGCATTGTTCCCACCTTGTTCCACCCTTGTTCCCTGTAGTTAAAGGGTAAATACCACATTTGTGGGTTGTAAATTAAAGTGAAGCATTGTTCCCTTCTTAATCCTCCCTTATTCCCTGTAGTTAAAGGGTAAATACAGCATTTGTTCCTCCCTATATATATTTCTTTACTTTGTAACCTTTATTTTTACTAAATAGGGATTTTAAAACACTTCATCTTAATCAAACATTGTCTCGTCTATCATTGCCTATACTGTTTCATTCATTCACTTCATTAATCTGGGGTCGCCAACTTGTTGTACGCAGAAGATGCCCTTCCAGCTGCAACCCATCACTGGGAAACATCTATACAGACTCATTCACACACATACACTACGGACAATTTTAGCTTACCCAATGTCACCACATGTTTTTGGACTTGTGGTGGAAACCGGAGCACCCGGAAGAAGCCCATGCTAACACGGGGAGAACATGCAAACGCCAACTGACCCAGCTGGGGCTCGAACCAGCGACCTTCTTGCTGTGAGGCGATTGTGCTACCCACTGTGCCACTGTGCTGCCCTGCCTATACTCAAACAACAAAATAACACATTATTTCGTTCCCCCTTTTTCTGGCATCTCTTGCTTGGCTTCTTTTTTTCTGCTCTTCTTCGTAGCTTCCACTGAGGACTCTGATGGTGAGTGGCTGATGGAATCCCATGGGTCTTGATGCTCTGCATTTAATATAAAAAATATGAATAGATATAAAGGCTTTTAGCAAGCTATACATGTTCCTTTTGCTGTTTAATATATTTGTGTGTGTTGGTTGTCCAACAATTTCACACACTAAACATTTACAGATACCATATGGATACTATACATGTCACGGTTGTGGATCTATCTGTTCTTCTTGTATGTGTGTGTGTGTGTGGGAAGTGGGTGTGTTTGTTTGGGTATATCTTTACCGCGTGGTGTGTGTGTTTACCATTCATCAGCTGGGTTATCACGTGTCTTGTTAACACTCATCTCACTCAGCTGTTTTCCATCAACAGCAGCTGTTGCGCATTACCGCGCGCCTTTATATGTTCAGTGTTTGTAGATAGCGTTTGTCAGTCCGTTGTTTGTTCACCTCTGTGTCCGCTTCCTGTTAGGCACTCTCGCTAAATCCGTTGGTGGTGAATCGTCATAAGTCTGTAATATTTGGACTTTATGCACGTCTCCGTTTCACTGATGTTGTTGCAACTGCCTGCACTGATGACAATCATATCAGTGAGAGACTTCACTCCGGATCTGTTTCTCGGATGAACTATTACCACTGGTAAGCGTGTTGATTTCCTTAAGAGTTGCTCCATAGCATTAACCTCCCCTTTCCTCGATATCTGGTAAGATATCAGTGAGAGACTTCACTTCGGATCTGTTTCTCAGATGAACTATTATCGCTGTTTAGCGTGTTGGATTCCTTGTGAGGAACACCCTTGCTCTACACAATTCCTCTATATCTGGTGAGATCAATACCAGTTGTGACTCTTGTTATCTCTATTAATAAATCATCTTGCATTCACTTGCATTTGGGTCTCCTGTGTATATTTGTGACAGAACGGACTGACCCTGATGGACAGAGCAAGTGTCTCAGAGATCCAGAGTGTGTTGTCACACAGTTCTGCTCGTATGGACCAACAGGATAAGCAAATGATGATCACCAGTCAGGCCATCCAGGCGTTGGTCACCCAAGTTTCTGAGCTCACCACTTAGGTACAAAGATTGAGCTCTGGATTGAGTTCCACAGCGATTTCACAAGCTCCTCCCACCATGCCACCCACAAGTCCTGCACAAGAGGAGAATCATCGCACCACTGAACCGCGGCTTCCACCACCAGCATGTTATTCGGGTAAGCCTCATTTATGCCGTTCATTTTTAGCCAAATGTTCACTATATATTACATTACAACCCTCGTCATTTCCCACCGAGGAGAGTAAGGTAGCATTTGTTATCAACCTACTGACTGGTAAGGCGGCTCTTTGGGGTACCACAGTCTGGGAGCGAAAGCTTCCTTGTTGCACTTCTTTTAAGACATTTTCTGATGAATATGTGTCTTGTACAATTGTACACAAAGGTAAGTGTATTCAACATTTGTGGCCATTTAACTTTGGACCTTGGAGGAAGCAAACGGATCATATCACCCAGGGTACGGTTAAATCGTTCCGTTTGTCCATTCCCCATAGGATGATATGGAATGGTGTGCGATTTTCTCACACCCGACAACCGAAGCAGCTCCACCATCAAGGTGCTCTCAAAGTCAGAATGTCTCTCTGTCAGAATGTACGCGCCTGTCAGAATGTATGGGAAACCCATAAATACTGAAAAACGTGTTCCACAAAACACGTGCAACCACTTCTGCAGTTTAATTTGGACACACATAGGCACAGGCAAGTTTGGTAAAATGATTAGCGATCACTAATACATCGACCGACCTGTTGTTGGAATCCTCCGCAGACCAAAAGTCAAGGCATACCAATTCTAACGGAGCAGTCGTCTGGATTCACACAAGTAGAGCTCTTGCCTCAGGTTCAGGCCGTTTACTCAAAATGCACCTCTCGCACTCATTGAGATATTTCTTTATGTCTCCCTCCAAAGACTACCAGAAGAGCCGCTGTCTGGTCAACCAGAGTGTGCGATGCTGATCCTGATGACCAGTGCTATCATGCACACGCTTCAGGACAGTACTTCGAAGAGCTGTTGGCACCTCAAACTGGTAAGTATTTTTCTTATACACCGGATTCTTCGTGACTCTATAGAGAACACCCAGCCTCAACACAAGCTTATCCCAATGTCTCAAAATTTTCAACGTTCTTTTGGACTCGTACACCTTTTCTCTACGACAGGGCCATCTACCTCTCTCAACAAAGAACTTCACTCTGTCAATCACAGGATCCAGGTTCTGTTTTTCCAACAATTCTCTCTAAATGCTGTACATAAGCCACACTCCTAATGGCTGCACCATTCTCCCAGTCCTGGTGAGATTTAAAAACAGCTGACAAATCTGATCTCGAGACTGCCCCAGAACAGTAAGTGGACCCAATATACACATTCTCACACACGCCCTCTGCATGCTTTAAGAAACCATCATCCACTCCTTCTGCATCTGGACGTTCACACGAAAGATGAAATGTATCCCGCACTCGCTCAACAGCAACAGATTTGGCCTCATGCAGCAAAACATCGTAAGGAGTTCTAGTCAAGCGATAATGAATTCCTGAAGTCACAAATGGCTGTCTGCTTAATGCGTCTGCCACTATATTTTTCGGTTCAGGGATATACTGGATGTCAAAATCATATGGCGACAGCTTCGCTACCCACCGTAGTTCACATGCATCCAGCTTTGGTTTTGTGAGAATGTACTTGAGCGGGTTATTATCAGTCCACACAGTAACCCTGTGTCCACGGAGCCAATGAGTGAACTTGTCACAAATTGCCCACTTCATTGCTAAAAACTCAAGCCTGTGTGCTGGGTACTTTGACTGTGCATGATTTAAAGACTTTGATGCAAACGCAATGGTCCTTGCAACCGCACTCCCCACCTGAACCTGAGACAAAACTGCCCCAAGCCCACTGGTAGAGGCATCTACAGACAACAGAAATGGCTTTGAGAAATCTGGGTGAGCGAGCAAAACCTGACTGACCAAGGTAGCCTTTAAATGTTCCAGGGCTGTACGACTGTCATCAGTCCAATCTGACGAAGAAAGCTTACGACTACCCTTCAGCTGCTTTATCCCTCTTCCCACCCTAGGTCTCTTCTTACCTGTCAAAAGCTGAAATAAGGGTCTAGCCATCGCAGAGCAATTCTCTATAAAGTGCTGGTAGTACACCACCATTCCTAAAAAGAACCTGATTTTACAAGCTGATGGTGTAACACTCTTTCTCAGAGACACTCAAGATCGCTTCAATTTTTGCTGGATCACTGGCGACCCCCTCTTCAGAAATGATATGACCCAAAAATTTTACTGACTTTCTCAGAAATCTGCATTTTGAAGGAGACAGTTTCAAATTGTTGTCTTTTAGACGTCGAAACACCAACTCAAGCCTTTCCAAACTCTTCTTCTGACTTCCCAAAAACTAACAAATCATCTAAGTAGAACAAAAGACTCAAGTACTTCTGGTCACCAAACACAGTCAACACCATTCTCATAAATTTCGCTGGACTGTTGCACAATCCTTGAGGCAACCGATTATATTCATGAAAACCCAAGGGTGAACAGAACGCTGTGTATTTCTTATCATCTTCATGTAACGGGATGTTGTAGTAACCAGAAGTCAGATCCATGGTGCTAAAGTACGCGTTTCCCCCCAAAGCAGCCAACACATCAGCCTGGTGAGGAAGGGGATGAGCATCTTTCACTGTGCGTGCATTCAGCCACCTAAAATCTGAGCAAATCCTTAAATCTCCGTTCTTTTTCTGCACTAAGACCAATGGCGATGCAAACTCACTATTCGACTTTCTAATAATTTCCTTCTCCTCCATTTCATCTATAGTCTCTTTCAACTTGAAGTAATGCACAGGAGATAGTCGGTGATATGGAAGACGAAAAGGCTTGTCGTGTGTAATTTTGATGCGATGACAAAAATCGTTTGCATCGCCACAATCCAAACTGTGTCTAGAAAACACACACTCATATTTTTCAACCAGATTGATGAGCTTGTTACTATTACAATAGTTACTATTGACTATTGTTACTCTTATTACTACACAGCCCCACTTCGTCCTCTGCCCGAAGGGAGCTGTCTAGTTTCCCTGCGGCAAGATATCATCACGTCGACCGGAGCCCACTCTTGTGGAGCACTGCTGCAGTTGTAACTCACATCTCCCTCTGCAAAACACTTGAAACACAAGTTATACATCCGACAATGAGCAGTCGTGCTGTGCTCACTGCTTTGACACACTTTGTATCCCCGAACCTTGTGTCCTGTTTGTTTAGGCCAGGGGCTCATCAATATTTTCAGAATCAGTCACGTCCAGTTTGTTTAAATACACCCTCATCATGTCTTCCCATTCCACAATCAAATATTTGTCCAAACAGTCTCCCCTGTAGTGTGGAGGTGCTGACACCTCAGCTTTCAGAATCAAATTCATTTTTGATGCGTCAAGGACAGTGGTATTTGTCATATGACACATGGCCACTGCAATTCTCATGGGACTTTTTAGCAGACGGATTTGGAAACTCACTACTCAATATAGTGTCTCTGATTGACTGTCCAATCTTACTACAAATTTGTTTTATGAGTTTACTCATCTGACCGGACATTTCAGCGTCCTGAAAATCATGCTCAAGATTACCGGGTCTTGGTGATGAACTCCCACACATTTCACTGTTATCATAGGCAGAAATGCCAACTGTTCTGCCCCGTCCCGTACTACAGTACTGAGGGTCCCCAAACAGCCCTGCTTTATTTGGCGTATTAACCAAACTGCCCCGCCCTAGCCATTTCTCTCTGATGACTACAATTTTAAAAACAAAAATGTACACACAAATAAAAATAAAAATATATAATCTGTAAAAAAACACTTTAAAAACTTTTAAATGTCCTTAAAACTCATGCAAGATTCAGTTCACTGTTGTATTGCAGTCCTATGGTCAAGAAATCAGTCAGCTGATGATAATGATGATAAAATACAATCAATACACTTTATTGATGATGCTCCTCGATGATCGAGCACTGTGCTTGTGTGATCTAGCCAACCAGAACTCACCAGTGCCACACTTGTTATGACCCCCTCGTTAGAGTCGCAACATAAAAGAGCTTAAACAACAAAAGTATATATATATATGCAACTTATTTATTAAACATAAAACTAATAAAACAACAAACCAAGGAACAAACAAATGTCTAGGGAATAATAAAGAAAATAACTAACTTTAACTACACATATAAATAATGCCAAACAAAACCATAAGGCTGCAGAAATAGAGATGGTCTTGACACGAGGACGGTCAAACAGCCACATCGACCTCCAGAAGCTAGCACATCACTCGTATTTATATAATTTAAACCAATTGGTGAACAACAAGGCACCCAATCAGGATCTGCCACATCCAAACTGGAATCCTGGGGTCGTCACACCTCCCACTCCAAAAGGAGGTTCCCTAAAGAACTGACAAAAACAAACTAGTGGAACAAACAGAACAGATACCAACTAAATTGAAATTATTTTTCACAATAACAGGAGTACTCATCTCCATAAATCTCACTCCAGTTTCTCCCCGACTCTTGGGCCCTAGGAAATCAAAGTAAAGACTAGAGATAGAAATGAGAAAGAGACAAAATAAAGAGGGTAAAGGGTGGGGGGGGAGAGAGAGAGAGAGAGAGAGAGAGAGAGAGAGAGAGAGAGAGAGACAACAACAGAAGATATACCCAACCTAATGGCATATCTTACACTCGTGAGAGAGCGTCAGCAATCAAGCTGTCTTGGCCACGAATATGTTTAATAAGCAGAGAGAATGGTTGTAATATAAGGCTCCATCTCATAATCCGCTGGTTCTTTCTACGCATCCTATCCAAGAAAGTTAATGGATTATGGTCTGTATAGGTGATAATAGGACCACAAACTGAACTTAAATAGACCTCAAAGTGTTGAACAGCCAACACAAAAGCTAAAGCCTCTTTTTCAACCGTAGAATAAACCTGCTGATGACAATTGAATTTTTTCGAAAAATAACTAACTGGATGCTCAACTTCCTTGTCATCTTCCTGAAGAAGAACTGCGCCAGCACCAAAAGCACTACCATCCACCGCTAGAAGAAAAGGTCTGTCAAAGTTTGGTGCAGTCAACACCGGAGCATTAGCTAAAAGAGATTTAGCGTTATCAAAGGCACACTGACACTGCAATGACCACTGGAAAGGTCTTTTTGGGCTCAATAAATCTGTCAAAGGGGCAACAACATCTGCAAAGTTCTTACAAAACCCCCTATAGTAACCCACCATCCCAAGAAAACCCCTTAACTCCTGACGAGTAGTGGGAGTGGGAAAACTAGAGACGGCGTCTGCTTTAGCACTGATAGGGCGAACGCACCCTCTGCCAACCACCTTACCCAAATAAGTCACTGTAGCCTTACCAAACTCACACTTGGCAATATTAACAGTCAAGTTTGCTTTAGTCAAACGTTCAAAAAGTTCTCTAATTTGTGTGAGATGTTCTGACCAAGTAGAATTGCATAGAAAAACATCATCAAGGTAGGCTTCACATCCCTGCAACCCTGATAACACTCGATTTACCAGACGTTGAAATGTCGCTGGAGCATTTCGAACTCCAAAAAGCATAACTGTGTACTGTAAGAAACTGTCTGGTGTAATAAAAGCAGACAATTCCTTAGCACGTGATGTTCCTTAGCACTTGCCAATATCCCTTTAAAAGTTCAAACTTACTCACAAACTGTGCAGAACCTACCCGATCTACACAATCATCGGTTCTGGGTAAAGGGAAACAATCAGGTTTTGTAAGCGAATTAAGCTTTCTATAATCAGTACAAAACTGATAAGATTGATCCGATTTGGTTACCAGAATGCAAGGGGAACTCCATGAACTAAAACTGGGTTCTGCTAAACGGTGAGCAAGCAAATATTCCACTTCTTTCTCAAGTAATTTCCTTTTAACAGGATTTAACCGATATGGGTGTTGTTTTACAGGTGAAGCCATCCCAACATCAATGTCATGTTGAATGACATGAGGTTGAGTAGGAACATCAGAAAAGATAGAAGAGAATGAATTGATAACTCAATGATATTGGTCTTCTCTGATTCACACAAATGAGACAAATGATCAGACAGATTAGCAACAAATTCTGAATTGTTGAGGCGCCCTTCCACAAGCCCTCGTGAAGGACCACTCTTTTCATCCAGATCAGTAGTCATGTCCCAAGAGGCTCCTAAGACACTAGAGTCAAGATCAGAGGTCACAACATGTACTGAAAGAGATGAAACAGGACTTAAGTATGACTTTAGTAAGTTAACATGGCAAACTTGTACTTTCTTTCGTCGACCAGGTGTATTTAAAAGATAGTAATTATTCGTGTAACACTTTGCAATGGTATGTGGTCCACTAAACCTAACCTGAAATGGACTACTCAAAACAGGTAGCAATGCTAACACTTTATTTTTGGAATTCCAAAGATAGACATGAAATTTGTCAAAGCCTTTAAAATGGATTTTGTTGTAATCGATCTCAGTGGATAAGCTGTAGGGTAGCGTGTAGACTGGCACATTACATTAAGTAAGTATGCATGTCTGGCCTTAGATCGTGGTAGAGGACCCACACAATCAATAATTAGATGTTCAAAAGGAGTAGTACAAACAGCAATGGGTTGTAAAGGAGCCAATGGAATACTTTGATTTGGCTTTCCTGTCATTTGACAATTGTGACAAGACCGTATGTATTTAATAACATCCTTCTTAAGTCTAGGCCAATAAAATTCTATCATACTTCTTTCTTACCCCCATATGACCAGCAAGGGCTTGGTGTGACAGCCTTAAGACATCATGACGGAATATGGAAGGAACAACAATTTGGATCCTAGGATCAAGAGAAGAGTCAGAAGACATAGGCTGTTGTCTGCAAAGCAACCCATCCTGAAGAATATAAGATGTTAAGACTTTATTTTCTCCACGAGCACCAACTAAGGAGAGCAACTCCTGAAGAGCTTCATCCGCGTGCTGTGCTTTAATCAGCTCAGCTCGAGTCACACTATAAAGTGGAGATAAAGAACAGGTGTTAACACTGTCATCACAAAATAGTCTTTCAGAAAGTGAAACAGGCTTTTCAACATGTGCATCAGCAGATGTGATCTTGTGCACAGAAGTCTCTTCATCTACTGTAGTGGTGTTCACAGTATGAGATGAAATAAAAGTATCACCGAGAACACTTCCCATTTCATCCAACACTCCTCTCTTAGCCATCGCTCAAGTTACTGCACATGCTGGAAACAAATCAGAACAGTCAGGAAGCTTATTCAATCCTTCAACAGAAAGGAACACTACAGGTGGGATTTCACCATCAGGTTCTGCCAAGTCATTTCCAAGTATAAAGGTGACACCAGGAATAGGAAGGTTAGCATGAACTTCCACAACTACATCACCTGTCACAAGTTTAGAGTTCAGGTGAATGTGATGCAATAGGACTTCCATGTAGCCCAGTTCAAGCCCTCGGACCAGCACATGAGATCCAGTAGCAGTAAGTTCGGACAGAGATAAAAGTCCTTGCATTAAAAAGAACTGTCCTGCACCTGTATCACAAAGAATACGATCAGGAACAATTTCATCAGAGTCAGGCAAAGAAACACTACCATCAGTAATGAATGGCCCAAAGTCAACACTGGTCTTATTTTCCATTTCATTGATATTTATTTTCTCAATCTGCTCGGTGCTAACGTGATTCACTTTAGAAATCAAACCAACAGATTTAACATATTTATCTTTCTTTTTAAGAATTACACAGTCTGCAATTTTATGTTCTTGTTTTTTTACAATAAAAACGAATAATTTCACCTTTTTGACGTGTGAGTGAAACATTATCAGCAGGAACTGACACAACATGCTGACGTAAAAGCATCTTTTTATTTTTACTCATGTAATTCAGCTTTAATCTACTCACATCATTTACATGAGCAGTACTCTGGTGAGTGAGAGTAAATTCATCGGCCATAAAAGCAGCATAAGACAGTTTAGTCACTTTATGCTTATTAAGATACATGGCAACAGCATTTGGAACACAACATTTAAACTCTTCAAGAAGAATGAGCTCTCGAAGCTCTTCCTTAGATTTAATTTTTACAGAGAAACCCCAGCGGTCAAACAGATTTTCTTTCTCTCTAGCAAACTCAAGAAAAGTGCTTTTCTCAGATTTAAAATGAGTTTTAAATTTCTGTCTGTAAGCCTCCGGTGCTAATTCATATGCTTGTAAAATAGCGGACTTAACAATCTCATAATCACTACTTTGCTCTGTAGTCAACGCTGAATACACATCCTGTGCTCTCTCTATCAACACGCACTGCAATAATAATGTCCAAAAACGTTTTGGCCACTTTAATGACTCTGCAACACGTTCAAAATGCTGAAAGTATTTCTCTACCTCCCTCTCCGAAAACGGTGGCACCAGTCTAATGTTTTTGTGGACATCAAACACAGGTGACTCAACTGCTGAAGTTACAGGATCTTGATGTGATTTAACTTTCAGTTCCAGCTCAAGTTTTCACAACTGAAACTCTCTTTCCTCTCAATCCTTTTCAAACTGCAACTCCATTGTCAGCATATCTAACTGCTGTTGCATTTTCTTCACTTCAAAATTCTTCAAAACTTTGCATTTAAATTGACACTACAAACAGGAGAGGATAAAGACTCATCAGGAATAAAAGGAGTTCTTACCTCCAAAACACCGCGTTCACAAAATGGGCCCTTCACAGCTTTCATCAACGTTTCCTTAAGTTTCTTGTCATTACTCGTTACCTCAATATCAAAGCGCTCCGCGATCTACAAAAGTTCCTCCTTCGTACACTTCTCCAGTAGTATCTCCGAAGGAAATGCAAAGAAATTGTCAACCATTAATGAAGACGACATGACTGCCACCAGCAAACACTTAACAACAACAAAGCGCGTACACACTGAAGCGCACGTGAAACAAGCGTCTAAGAACTACAAATCCCATAAGCCACTTCGCCAGGAACAATAACAGCAGACGCGCTCAGTTTAAAAACTCACCATTATAAGAGATTACTATAAATTATACTTATTCTACTAATCGGTGGGCATTATAATTAACAGATACGGAAAAACAAAGGGTCACACTTTATTTCGATGGTCTGTTTGTTGAATATAAGTTACATTACATCTACATGTCAATTAATTCTCATTAGATTATAAGTAGACTGTTAGGTTGGGGTTAGGGTTGGGGTTAGTGTAAGTTGACATGTACTTGCAAAGTTTCTTATAGTCAGTTAAATGTCTGTTGAAAGACTGTTAAATGTCAGTATCAACAGATATTAAGCAGACAGTCTACTAATACTCAAATGGACCATCAAAATAAAGTGTTACCAAACAAAGTGTCACCTTATAAAAAGAATGAAAATGAGACTTCAGTTCCTACCTACACAAAATATAAATAACTAAACCTACCTAATCTTCAAAGGTGTACCGGACTCGGGGCGGCTTTTAAACGTTAAGCTTGAGGACAATTGGCATAGCCAAAAGCCCGATGCGTACCCCCGACAGAGGCTTAATAGTCTCCATCCAGAATAACCTTCAAAAATAAAAAAGGCAAAATAACAAGTAGTGTCTTGATGGAAAAATAACAAACCCAGCTGAGAACACTCTAACTACCTGAAGTCTACTCATTTACATTGGTGAACACAAACATTATGCATTACCTTATATGTAGTTAAATTATCCGGACAAGCGCCCAATTTTATGTTACGACCCCCTTGTTAGAGTCGCAACATAAAAGAGCTCAAACAACAAAAGAATATATATGCAACTTATTTATTAAACATAAAACTAATAAAACAACAAACCAAGGAACAAACAAATGTCAAGGGAATAATAAAGAAAATAACTAACTTTAACTACACATATAAATAATGCCAAACAAAACCATAAGGCTGCAGAAATAGAGATGGTCTTGACACGAGGACGGCCAAACAGCCACACCGACCTACAGAAGCTAGCACATCACTCGTATCCTGGGGTCGTCATACACTCCACACCTTCAACACAGAATACACTCTCCAGTAACAGCTCTTCCTGCACAGGACTCGACCTGCTGGACGTCAACACCACTGCAGAGCCAGCACCAGAAGATGAAAGTCCCCTCTCGCCTCCAGTACACCTCAGCACCAGTAAACTCCAGTTCAGCAATCCCAGCAGTCAACAGCAATCGACCATTCGATGGGTCACGGCACCAGTTTTGTAGCGTCGTTTCTCTGCGTTGTGTTATTTTAAATTAAATGAAGTTTCCACACAAATCTGGTCATGCTGAGGTGATTTTATTTTGCCCTGCACAACACACACAATCAGGCAATCACTCTCTCAATATCTGTTGAGTCTCTCTTTTGCCTCTCCTCTCAACAGACATCGGGAAAGAGCAAGAAGAGCACAAGCTCTCCACATACACAAGATGTATAATATCACATAGTAATATAATAGTCGGTAACGCTTTATTTTACAACCCGCAAAGTACCGCGTAAGTACAGTGAAATAACGGTGTACTTTTCTGTACGCTTTCTTTTACAACCCGCAAAGTACCGCGTAAGTACAGTGAAATAACGGTGTACTTTTCTGTACGTATAGTATAAGTATAATGAACCTATGTGTAGGTATAAGGGAACAAACTGTAATACTTGGATAATAAGGGGGTAACAACCAGATATTCAACACGTAAAGAACCGCGCAAGTACAGTGAAATAACGGTGTACTTTTCGGTATGTATAGTATAAGTATAATGAACGTATGTGTAGGTATAAGGAAACAAACTGTATATGCTTTGGTAATAAGGGGGTAACAACCAGATATTCAGCACGAAAAGTACCGCGTAAGTATATTGAATTTACGGTGTACTTTTCTATAAATTGCAATAATGTTTGGGTAATAAGGGGGTAACAATATGATATTCAACACGCAAAGAACGTCGTAAGTATATAGAATTTACGATGTACTTTTTTTTAAGTATTGTATACATGTAAAGAATGATGCAAGGGTGGTGACAACCTAATGCAACCTGCAAATACATGCACCTGCATAAGTACATTTATAATAGAACCCTTATTCAGGGTTTTATATGGGGTGTTTAATGAATAAAATGTTTACAACCTGTGAAATAATGAAACCTTATTGTATACTGTATGTATTTTAAATCTGCAATTCAATATAAAAACATATTTACATACACAACTTACCTTATTAATGTTCACTCGTCGATCTCACCACTGCCAGCAATGTCTCAACATCACTATCAATAAATAACTTTGCATGATATAGACCTACCGTGAGGGTTCAATGCGGATTAAAACAGGCTAGCATCTTTACTGCTGTTTGCAAAAAAAAAAAAAGGGTGGGGGGGGGGGGCAACTGTTGCATTTCAGTGAATGTATAGTTGATGTTTTACAGAAAAATGTTGTAATTTGGTCTTCAATCAATTAAAACTGCTGCTGTAGTTTTCTCTGTTCTTAGTGTTCAAGTAAACACTAGTGCGTTGAACTTTAGCTTCTTCCCTCCTTGTTCCCTGTAGTTAAAGGGTAAATACAGTATTTGTTCCCCCCTTGTTCCCTGTACCTAAAGGGTAAATACAGCATTTGAGGGTTGTAAATTAAAGTGAAGCACTGTTCCCTCCTTGTTCCCCCCTTGTTCCCTGTACTTACACAGTACATACAGCATTTGAGGGTTGTAAATTAAAGTGAAGCATTGTTCCCTCCTTGTTCCCTGTACTTACACGGTACATTCAGCATTTGAGGGTTGTAAATTAAAGTGAAGCTTTGTTCCCTCCTTGTTCCCCCCTTGTTCCCTGTACTTACACAGTACATACAGCATTTGAGGGTTGTAAATTAAAGTGAAGCTTTGTTCCCTCCTTGTTCCCCCCTTGTTCCCTGTACTTACACAGTACATACAGCATTTGAGGGTTGTAAATTAAAGTGAAGCTTTGTTCCCTCCTTGTTCCCTGTACTTAAAGGGTAAATACAGCATTTGTTCCCCTCTTGTTCACTGTAGTTTACAGGGTAAAATCTTGAAGGTAGTGAAACAAATATACAAACACACAATATATTTCTTTACTTTGTAACCTTTATTTAATAAATAGACATTTTAAAACACTTCATCTTAATCAAACATTGTCTCGTCTGTTATTGGCTATACTCATTCATTCATTCATTTTCAGCTTAGTCCCTTTATTAATCTGGGGTCACCACAGCGGAATGAACCGCCAACTTATCCAGCATATGTTTTACACAGCGGATGCCCTTCCAGCAGCAACCCATGACTGGGAAACATACATACTCATTCACACACATGCACTACGGACAATTTTAGCTTACCCAATGTCACATGTTTTTGGACTTGGGGAAACCGGAACACCCAGAGGAAACCCACGTTAACACAGGGAGAACATGCAAACTCCACACAGAAATGCCAACTGACCCAGCCGAGGCTCAAACCAGCGACCTTCTTGCTGTGAGGCGATTGTTCTACCTACCACCATGCTGCCATGCCTATACTTAAACAACAAAATACATTATTTCCTTCCTCCTTTTTCTGGCATCTCTTGCTTGGCTTCTTTTTTCCTCTCTTCTTCTTCTCCTCAGCTTTTACTGAGGACGCTGATGGTGAGTGGCTGATGGAATCCCATGGGTCTTGCTGCTCTGCATTTAATATAAAAAATATATACAGACATAAAGGCTTTTAGTAAGCTATACGTCTTTCTTTTGCTGTTTAAAATGTGTGTTGGTTGTCCAACACTAAACATTTACAGATATCATATGGACACTATACATTATTATCAAACAAAACATCATCAGAAATGATATACATTACTATCAAACACAACTACTATCATCAGACCATATGGGAGATTGTGATCATTTATAGTGATAATAATTAAAGTGCTGAGGAAAAAGGTTTAAATATACAGTAGGCTACTGTGCAAAAGTCTTAGTAGTAATTTCAAGGAAATTTACATTTCCAAACATTATTTTTGTCATTAGCTGTAATTAACGTATACAGTGAGATTATTGTCTGCACACTGAGTCAGACAACAGCCAGTGCTCCACACACAGAGATCTGATCTGATTATCATCCAGTCTGTCTGGAATGACATAAAGAAACGGAGACAAACTAAATCCAAAAGAACTTTGGCAACATCTCTAAGATGTGCAAAAAAACAATGTAAACGACAGTAAACATTGGTAAATATTCGCTGCTGGCTGATTAGGTTCGGGCCAGGTTTGGGCATGAACTAACGTTAACGTACGTAGCGTAACGTTAAGCTAAAACAAATAAAATAAAATAAATGTAATCTGGTTAATGCACAATTTCTAATCTTAACAGTGGCCTCCATTTACTAACAACGATTTACTCACATGTGACGAAACGGAGCAATTCCAAACGTCCCAAAAGTCTGAGCAAAACCTCGTTGCACTGCAGTTTGATTCGGATCTTTAGAGGCTCCTTGACTCACGACTCGTTTGAATCAACGAATCTGTAGGCGTGTGCCTGAAGTGATAAAATACCGCGAGAAGGATTCAAATGCATACGCAGATGTCTGCTGTTCTTGCGATACTTTGATGTCACACTGATCGGTCTGTTGACGAATCGATTCAACTTCATGTTCATTCCCAGAATTTCCTGTTCACGGCAGTACAAGGACGGCAGCGTGAGGTAAATAAAACAAGTATTTTTATGACATTATGTTCATAGAAGTGTTTGTTTAGGTTTTTGTTTCTATCTGATGTGTTTTCCTATTTTTTTAACCATTGGACCCTTTTCATACTGTTATGATGCGTTTAACGATCATCTGCATCTGAAATCCCTGAGTTTTAATATGATTTTTTATAAATAACATTTATTTGTATTTACGTATGTATTAGATAATGTTTGCATAAAATTACATATGCGAGGTGTTTGAAACAGTGTCTATGGGCAGGACAGTAAATTAGATGTTAGTCTCTCTTCTTGCTGCCGTCATCAGTTACACACTATTTTTTTTTTTTTTTTTTGTAAATGTCGAGATAACACACATTGTGAAGTTTTTATTTTATTCGAGCAACGATTGTAAAAAAAATGTGTTGTACTGTCCCATTCACTGCGCTCGCTGCTGAGAAACTCGGAAATGTGAAAAGGGTCCATAACAGTACATCATCAACCATATTATGTAATCTATTACTTTATTAAGGACTAATGATGGGCTAAGACATGCACTTAATCAAAAACTAACCTTAGGGGTAGTTCACCCAAACGTTAAATTTACTTTCTATCTACTAAGTAACACAGAATTTAAATATATACTGAACTGCAAACAATCTTTACTTCAAAGTCTATAATGCCTGCACGTATATTTAAACTTTTCTCCTCTGTGCTTTAATTATCATCACTAGAAATTATCACAATCTCCCGTATGATCTGATGATAGTAGTTTTGCTTGATAGTATTGTATAGTGTCCATATGGTATCTGTAAATGTTTAGTGTGTGGAATTGTTGGACAACCAACACACACACACACACATTTAACAGCAAAAGAAAGACGTATATCTTACTAAAAGCCTTTATGTCTGTATATATTTTTTATATTAAATGCAGAGCAGCAAGACCTATGGGATTCCATCAGCCACTCACCATCAGAGTCCTCAGTGGAAGCTGAGAAGAAGAAGAGAGGAAAAAAGAAGCTGAGCAAGAGATGCCAGAAAAAGGGGGAAGGAAATAACGTGTTATTTTGTTATTTGAGTATAGGCAGGGCAGCATGGTGACGCAGTAGGTAGCACAATCGCCTCACAGCAAGAAGGTCTCTGGTTCAAGCCTCGGCTGGGTCAGTTAGCATTTCTGTGTTTTTGGAGTTTGCATGTTCTAACCCCATGTTAGCGTGGGTTTCCTCCAGGTGCTCCAGTTTCCCCCACAAGTCCATAATATGTAGTGACATTGGGTAAGCTAAAATTGTCTGTAGTGTATGTGTGTGTTTCCCAGTGATGGGTTGCTGCTGGAAGGGCATCCGCTGTGTAAAACATATGCTGGATAAGTTGGCGGTTCATTCCGCTGTGGTGACCCCAGATTAATAAAGGGACTAAGCTGAAAAGAAAATGAATGAATGAATGAGTATAGCCAATAACAGACGAGACAATGTTTGATTAAGATGGAGTGTTTTAAAATGTCTATTTATTAAATAAAGGTTACAAAGTAAAGAAATATATTGTGTGTTTGTATATTTGTTTCACTATCTTCAAGATTTTACCCTGTAAACTACAGTGAACAAGAGGGGAACTAATGCTGTATGTACCGTGTAAGTACAGGGAACAAGGAGGGAACAATGCTTCACTTTAATTTACAACCCTCAAATGCTGTATGTACTGTGTAAGTACAGGGAACAAGGGGGGAACAAGGAGGGAACAATGCTTTACTTTAATTTACAACCCTCAAATGCTGTATGTACTGTGTAAGTACAGGGAACAAGTGGGGAACAAGGAGGGAACAATGCTTCACTTTAATTTACAACCCTCAAATGCTGTATTTACCCTTTAGGTACAGGGAACAAGGGGGGAACAAATACTGTATTTACCCTTTAACTACAGGGAACAAGGAGGGAAGAAGCTAAAGTTCAATGCACTAGTGTTTACTTGAACACTAAGAACAGAGAAAACTACAGCAGCAGTTTTAATTGATTGAAGACCAAATTACAACATTTTTCTGTAAAACATCAGCTATACATTCACTGAAATGCAACAGTTGGTCCCCCCCCCCCACCTTTTTTTTTTTTTTTTGCAAACAGCAGTAAAGATGCTAGCCTGTTTTAATCCGCATTGAACCCTCACGGTAGGTCTATATCATGCAAAGTTATTTATTGACAGTGATGTTGAGACATTGCTGGCAGTGGTGAGATCGACGAGTGAACATTAATAAGGTAAGTTGTGTATGTAAATATGTTTTTATATTGAATTGCAGATTTAAAATACATACAGTATACAATAAGGTTTCATTATTTCACAGGTTGTAAACATTTTATTCATTAAACACCCCATATAAAACCCTGAATAAGGGTACTATTATTAATGTACTTATGCAGGTGCATGTATTTGCAGGTTGCATTAGGTTGTCACCACCCTTGCATCATTCTTTACATGCAATACTTAAAGAAAAGTACATCGTAAAGTCAATATACTTACGACGTTCTTTACGTGTTGAATATCATATTGTTACCCCCTTATTACCCAAACATTATGGTTTGTTCCTTTGCAATTTATAGAAAAGTACACCGTAAATTCAATATACTTACGCGGTACTTTTCGTGTTGAATATTTGGTTGTTACCCCCTTACTACCAAAGCATATACAGTTTGTTTCCTTATACCTACACATACGTTCATTATACTTATACTATACGTACCGAAAAGTACACCGTTATTTCACTGTACTTGCGCGGTTCTTTATGTGTTGAATATCTGGTTGTTACCCCCTTA
The DNA here is from genome assembly GCA_903798195.1 of Danio kyathit. Lineage (NCBI taxonomy): Eukaryota > Metazoa > Chordata > Actinopteri > Cypriniformes > Danionidae > Danio > Danio kyathit. Next base: position 21,199,034 of record LR812527.1, read on the forward strand.
TTATCCAAGTATTACAGTTTGTTCCCTTATACCTACACATAGGTTCATTATACTTATACTATACGTACAGAAAAGCACACCGTTATTTCACTGTACTTACGCGGTACTTTGCGGGTTTGACCACTCGTTCAAGTTAATCAGTTAAGTTAAGTTTATTCGAGTGCTGTTAATGGGTGAATGGTATAAATCGTGAAATGGCGGCCTGCGCACGTGTGTCGTGAGTGAGAGATGTATTAGTAAAGTTTTGATTAAATATATTATAATTAGATAAATCTACTTTGGTAGATAGATATGAGTTAATAAACAATATATAGATGTGTGTAGATGTATATAAATGTTTGAATATGTATAATTATGTAGATAAGATTGAATATATATTTTGTAAGCACATTAAAGATGCATTGTGACTTATTAATAGGATAGACAGTACAGTAGTGTTTTATAGTTGAGTATCTGTGTATTTCAAAGATATCTTGTGGTTAACAGGCAAAAGAGAGACTCAACTGATATTGAGAGAGTGATTGCCTGATTGTGTGTGTTGTGCAGGTATGTACATTAATATCTAGGTAACACTAATGCTGTACTGTGAATTATTAGTATATTTTTATATAAGAAATATTATTAATTTTCATATTGTTATTATTATTACTAATATTTTATAATACTATGTGATATTATACATCTTGTGTATGTGGAGAACTTGTGCTCTTCTTGCTCTTTCCCGATGTCTGTTGAGAGGAGAGGCAAAAGAGAGACTCAACTGATATTGAGAGAGTGATTGCCTGATTGTGTGTGTTGTGCATGGCAAAATAAAATCACCTCAGCACGACCAGATTTGTGTGGAAACTTCATTTAATTTAAAATAACACAACACAGAGAAACGACCGCTACACATGTGCGTTACTCTTGATCGCACACTGAGAGAAACCGAAAGTAAAACTAAACTGAATATATAGTGCAGTACTTTAAATGTGCAGTAGGTGGATATATGCCATAGATATATACATTAGATATTGCATATGGACCCTGAGCATGCATCAATAGCGCCACTACATTTGTACAGGGCTCCCACAACAAATGTCATTCAACTGCACTCAATCAAGACTTAAAGCCAATGTGAAGATGCTAAACTTTAGTGCTGTGTACAAGCGTAGTAACCAGTAAACAAAGAAAACAAAGCACAAAGCCATAACATTTCATAGGTAAGATTTCGTTTTACGTTTTGTATGTTACGAACTTTTGTGCTAAACAAGTATTGACTTACTGCACTGATCATAAGGCAAAGGAGCATTAACTTGCACTAAATTATAGGCTTATGCCGGATTTATTGAATACAATTTAGCAAATAATGTTAATAAAATATGACAACAAGATGCTGCGGTGCCAGAAACTTGTATTATTGTCGGCTAAGTGAACAAGTCGTTCATAACAGAGATTCATTCACAAACAAATCACTCCCTCCATTAGAATGAGAAGTGAAAGCGGGAGAGGGGGTGTGTTTCAATACATGGATTAGATCAAATTTAACAGGAAGGGAGGATATTGCATTTCCATCCACACAAACACTATCACTTATCCATCCATCTATCCATCCATCGATGAAATTATAATTTTTGTAATTTAAAAAAAATATTTGCACACTGACTCCCAATCATAGATACTCCCAATCATAGATATATGTATATGTGTATATATATCTCTGGCTCTGGATGGCCATTCTTCTACTGCACCTTGGACCCACATTCATTTCAAAGGAGCGCAAAGTACTAAAATGACGACGACGCATTCCTTCCAATAGACAACAATAGCGTAGGCCAATGTAAATATCTATGTGCGACTGCACAACAATGATCAACTTTTATCGTAGGATGAAAAAGAAACTTCTGGCAGCAGCCAAATGCATATTATTCATGACTGCCTTAGACATTTTTTATGACAACTTAATTGTTTTATGTTCAATCCACTTACATTTGTGTTGGGACAACCTGAATAAATTGTACATAAATACATACATTTCTTTGTGCATAAGGGAGAGTAAAAGATGAGATAATTTTAATTTTTGGGTCAACTGTCTGCAACTTAATTTTTATAATTATGCACATAGTTGACTTAATTTTAAGGCAACGGGTTTACTCACTTTTTAAAGGAAATTGAACTGATTGCTTTTGACAGTGTATGCACTGAAAAATAATACTCTAACAGGACATATACCATCAATAGCTCATTCAATTACACATGATCCAGTCGATAATAAAACAGGTATTTGTTTTACAGTAATGTGAGGGGCGTTGCTGGAAATGTCCTGCTAAGTTCAGTAATTATCTGACTGTACTGTGCAGATGCTTTAATGTGCATGTATAAATCATGCCATAAAAGGGAGATTTTTGCTCAATTATAGCCTTATATCCACCACACTAGGCTCGCCTACAGTCGGCCTCTACCAGCCTGCCAGCCCTGGGCGTTCACTTATAAGTGAATTCAGCTGCATATGTCTCTGTGATATCTGGTGCTTTTTCAACTTCAGGCACTGTTATGTTAGTTGCAATATTATTAAATCAGATTATTTCATTCATTTTTTTTTTTATATTAAAACATTTGTTGTTATAGATTATACAGATTGGTAGATTATATTGAATCTACTGGAAATCCTTATCCATCATATAGTTTATTTTTTAGAATTTTTTAAATACTGTTAGAAATTTCTTATACAATTATAATGTGAGTTTCACTACATCCAATAGCTGTATGTGTCACGCGGGTAGACAAGGAAGACAGAGATGGTTATCTTTTCACAAGGTTTATTCAAAGTAAGCAACAAAGGAATATCACACAGGCTGTATGAAAGGCAGATCTCAAATGCCGGTGATCTTGCTCACAGCACTGTAGAAGTAGAGTTGGTGTTCGTAAAGGAGCACCACACAAGTCTTCGCCTTATAAACACGGCGAGAGTAAAGCATGGGTTAACATCCTTAACCTCCGTAGATGGTGACAGGCATATTGAGCATGAGGGTGATAACAGATCTTCAGACAAAGTCAGATAGTAAAGACACTTCCCTTTATCAGTGCGATGGTTACGAAGACTCAGAAGGAACATCCATGGAAGAAGCGAAGACGAGGGAGCTTGAGTGAAGACAACCATACGACTTCAATACCGGTCAAAGAGTGAACGGAGGAGGTGAGTGTTTATAGTGTCCAGGCTGATGAGGAACAGGTGCAGATGGTTAATACTCGGGGGAAGGTTCTCGTGATTGGATGGGACTGGTATGAGGTGGTGAAACTGGATTGGGTGAGCAGGAACGAGCTGGGGATGTTACAGTATGCCTATGTTACACCGTAAAACCCAACAGTCAACTTTATCAAATGAAATGAGTGTAGTTAACTCAAAATTTACTGAAAGTTAATTCTTGTCATTTGAAAAGAGTTTTGAACTCAGGGTTGAAGGTAATTTAATTAGGGTAAGTTAATTAAATATCTCATTACTTCAACTTACTTCAAAATAGAGTAAGTTCACAGTACTCATATAGATTAGTTTTTAACTCAAATGGTTTGTTGCAATCGGTTTCCTCAAATGGCTTGAGTTGCCTTAACTCATTGGGTTTTACAGTACTCAGTTGGTTTGAGTTCTCTTAATTTATTGGTTTTTACTGGGCTCAAATTGCTTCGTTTACTCAAATGAATTAAGTTCACAGTACTCATTAGGATTAGTTTTTGAACTTAAATGGTTTGTTGCAATCGATTTCCTCAAATGGTTTGAGTTACCTTAACTAATTGGGTGTTACAGTGCAATAAATGTGAAAATATAATTTAATGATGTGTATTTAGGATTTATAAACTGCTAAGAAAACATGTAATAAGTTCAGCTACATTTCATTCACATAAATATCATAAATGTTACATCCTTTCTAACTGAAAAATTATTTATGCCATTATCATTTACAAACAAACAAAATAAATAAAATGAAATAAAAATATTGACATTATGAAGTCAGAATTATTAGCCCCCTTGTATATTTTTCCCCAATTTCTGTTTTATGGAAAGATTTTTTTTTCAACACATTTCTAAACATAATAGTTTTAATAACTCATTTCTAATAACTGATTACTTTTATCTTTGCCATGATGACAGTAAATAATATTTTACTAGATATTTTTCAAGATACTAGTATTCAGCTTAAAGTGACATTTAAAGGCTCAATTAGGTTAATTAGTTTTAATTAGGCAATTTAGAGTAATTAGGCAAGTCATTGTATAGCGATTGTTTGTTCTGTAGACAATAGAAAAAAAATGCTTAAGTGGACTAACAATTTTGACCTTAAAATGATTTTAAAAAATGTAAACTGCTTTTATTCTAGCCAAAATAAAACAAATAAGACTTTCTCCAGAAGAAAAAATGTTATAAGAAATACTGTGAAAAATGTCTTGCTCTGTTAAGCTTCATTTGGGAAATATTTGAAAAAGAAAATCATATACTGGAATAGTTGCCGGTTCATTCCGCTTTCACCCCTGATAAAAAAAAGGTACTAAGCCGAAGCAAAATTAATAAATTAATGTATATTGGCAAGTAGATTCCATTCCAAAAGTCCAAAAATCTAACAATTAAATAAGTCAGTAACATAATTTTTCAAGAAAGCAAAATAAACTTCTTAAACATCACAAAGTAAAACGGTTTTGTTTTATCTTCTAGGTAATAAAGCATTTATGAAAAAGCTCTTCATTTGTCTTACGTGGCAGCCTGAATTTCTCTCTTTCTTTCGGCACACTTTTTCTTACTGCTGTCAGTGTGATGTTATTGTTATACTGGATGGTTAGGCATTTCAGGGTCATACAGTCAGTTTTGCTGAGAGCCAGCTTTCCATGGGAACATACACACAATCAAATGAGCATTTGTTTTGCAGGGCAACAGACTCAGTCAGATTAACACAGTGTAGATTTCAACTAAGAACTCCTTTTAAAACCCCTCACCATCATAAAGTATTTTGAATTGCATAACAGACTCTCTACAGTGGCAGCTTTGCAAATGTGAATATGTACAATTTAGAATTACAATTTTTATATTGTGTCTTGACATTGTATTTTTCTTGAAAACATACTCTTCTTATACAATTTAAATAGTGATTAGTTCAGCCTGATTTCACAAGGAAACGTAACTATTTTACATTTTGTCAGTTTAGTGGCTGATTCATACGAAATTCGAACTAGTTCAGTCGTATGAAAATGTATGATTTTAAAAAGAAGGCATGGCACCCAACCACACCCCAAAACCCAACCGCCATTGGTGGATAAGCAAATTGCAGTAAATTGTAAGAATGAGATTGTACAAATTCATATTAGCCACTAAATCAAAAAGCTACGAATTTCCTTGACATCCTCAGGCTCCAGCTTTATGTTTAATGTTGATTGTATTAAAACAAAGAAAACAATCTGAAGTTGTTGTTTTTAAGTTATTTATACCATGATTTTACCGGTCCGGCCCACTTGGGAATAGATTTCCCTCCATGTGGCTCCTGATCTAAAATGAGTTTGACACCCCTGCTTTAGAGTCAAATCCTTACAACTCTAACCTCACACACACATCTCAAGCACATACCACACAGAATGCAATTGGCAGTAAAGCTTTCTCTTCTGAATGTTTATCTTCATTGAGAGGGCCTCTCTTAAACAAATCTCCCATGCAGCTCACCTCTCTCTCTTTCTAGCTCTACAGTGACATAACAGCAGCACATCTGGATTTCTGCTCTGCTCCAGCGAGACCATGTCACCCCTCTAAGCATCTTAAACCAAACTGTTTAAATCACTGTATAGCAGCAGAAACCAAAAACGCTGGACGACTTAACACCAGTATGCTTACGTGCAAGATTTCAGATTCAGTACGGTCCAGTCTCACGGGAACAGAGGATAATGGGTTTCATTCGTGGGCTACGTCAACTGACCCAAATAAGACTAACATTGTGTGAGTGTGCAGACTTGGCCAAAGGGGTCAGATTAGGTTGCGGAGTGTCTTGTGTTGAGATAAAGCAGAGTAGAGCAAGGCTGTAGATGAGGACCAATGTAGGAGTAAACTCAACTGGATTGATTTAAAGCTGGTTGTTGTACCTCAGTCTGGCGACCTGACCCTTTTGATGTTTACGAAGGAAACAGAAAAACAGATCTGTGGATTTAACGTGATTTATGATTATTGGCAAAATGCCTTCAACCAAGTGTGTATGCAGTTTCATTGTACTAGTTTGTTAGAAATAGGACCAAGTTTTTTTTTCATGTAGTCTGTGAGTTGGGGTTGCAGTTTTGTGGAGCATTTTTAACCATAAAAAAGTATATTTTTTTAGTGAACAGGAAGTTGCTGGGATTTTTATTTCAGTATGTTGGTGTACTTAAAATTAAACAGAATATTGAGTGCGGAACGGGGCTTTCTTTTGCGCATTATTTCCTTGTAGCAAACTAACGGTAAGAGGGACATGATTAAGAATACTGTAGTCGTCAAACAGATGCCAGCAGAGAAGAACTGCCACTACAAATGCAGAAGTGAATATTGATATTTGATTTAAGATTAACAAAACAAACTTTTTTTTTCCAGTGTATTAACTTGTAGACTACAAGTCAACACTGGAAAAAGTGTAAAAGTTATTGTAAATAAAAGTTACTTTTTTCATTTTATTTAACAGAGACAATGCTCATTACTCAACAATAAAAACTGTACCGTAAATAAGCAAGAGTTAGCCACAAGCAGGGGTAACACATTACAAGTAACGTGAGTTACATAATATTACTTTTCTAAGTAATGAATAAAGTAACGCATTACTTTTAAAAAACAAGTAATAATATTTGAGCTACTTTTTTGAAAATGTAACGCAAGTTACTTTTTAGTTTAATTAATATCAGCTTTTAAAAAATAAATTGCTAAATTAAAAGTAGTCACAATGAATCACGCAGTCAATGAGAGAAATTTTAAACGCATCCAAGAAAACGAAAATGGGATTGTCTCACTGGATAGTGATTTTAATTAAGACAAATAGTACAAAAGTAGCAAACACATTGCTTCAAACTTTCAATAATCTGGGCTCTGGCCTCAGGAATTCTCAGATAACATTATCCCAATTTTTTTTTCGATGTGTTTTTTTTTTAAATGTAAATGTATTTGTAGGTTACCCAGTAATTGATAATTACAGAGCTCCTCTATTAAATATAGTAAAAAAAAAGAAAAAGACATTCTGAAAGAGAACAAGCTCCAGACAGGTAATAAAACGTAACACAAAAGTAACTCAAAAGTAACGTAATGCATCATTAAAAGTAACTAAGTAATGTAACTAGTTACTTTTTTGGGGAGTAACTCAATATTGTAATGCATTACTTTCAAAAGTAAATTTCCCCAACACTGGCCTCAAGGGCTAATTTTCATCTGTTGCCCCCTGCCAGACTTGAAAAAAATGCAACTTTAGATTAAAAACACATTACTATACATACAATATCAGTATATATCAGGTATCAATATCAGGTACTTAGAACAAAAATACAAATGTTTCTTAATCAATTTACTGTAAGTGCACTTGTAATAATCACTTAAATAATAATGTTTATTTTATATTATATATTTGAATATTTGAATAAAGTTTAAAACATGTGTTTTATAGAAGTCGACTACACTGCAACTTTATTGTGTGCATATGCACAATAAACTTAATACCTCATGACAGTTTGTATATAAATGGCAAAACAGTCCGTAACACTTTATTTTGATGCGCTATTTGAGTATTAGTAGACTGTCTGCTTAATATCTGTTGATACAGACATTCAACAGACATTTAACTGACTATAATAAACTTTGCAAGTACATGTCAACTTACACTAACCCTAACCCCAACCTAACAGTCTACTTATAATCTAATGAGAATTAGGGCGTACTCACACTATGTACAGTTGCCTTGAACCGGGCCAAAGCCCGCTTGTCCCCCTCCCATCTCCCCCGACGGCCCGCACTCACATTACATTCGGGCCTGGGCACGCTTACATCATCGATGATGCGCTGTTCAGTAAGCACAGTGGAGATTTCTTTAGTTATATCGTTTAAGTCGTTTGATATGCGGTGACACGCAGTCAAATGTTTCGCCGAACAGATCAGCCACTTTTAACGCTCATAAACAATCATAAAGTCCTTGTGCTGCAGGAATTAGGAGGTTTACTGAAGGTGCAGCTGTTGTGCAGTGAGGGGTTTGCGTCTTTAATAAACTACGAGAGTTTGTGTTCATTGAACAGTACGAATGATTAATTAATCCATATCAAACAGTCACGTCACGTCTCGCTTTCAGTTTCGGGCTCAGGCACGCTTGCACTCATACTACAAGCGTACCGCGCCTGAGCCCAAGTAAACTGCGCTCAGGCCCACCTCTTCCAACTGGGCCAGGGCCGCCCAAGTGAACCGTGCCTGAACCCGATTCAGAGCCCTTACACTTCTCAAACGATCCGGGAAACGGGAAACAGTCTATTGTGGTTCATGTAAAATTTTGGTAGTATATTAGGCAGTAAACTTTAAGCATATTTCGAAGACAACAAAATCTAAAATTTACATTTAAAAGATGCACTCTATAGTTCAGCTATTAGCATAGTACTGTATGTGTGTTGTCCAGGAACAAAATATAAGGTGAGGATCCAAATGCAGTATAAACAATTTTTAACAAAACTAAAGTAAAACAAACAAAACACATGGACGCCATATAGGAGTAACTAAAAATAACAGACAACAAGAGGCAAATACAAAATTATATATATGTGAAAAGAACCAATTTAGCTAAAGTAGATAAGACGAGGGGTGAAGACGATAAATAACCATAATAGCAGCATGTCCAAGGGCACTGCATTCCCTCAATAAGAAAACACTGTATGGCTTCCTCAGAGTAGAAGCAATGATTGTATATTAAATATTATATATTAAACAAAAAAAAAAGACTTCTTGCTCCTGCCTAGAAATCCCTTACCGAGTTCTCAGAAAAGACTATGGTGAAAATGGCCTAAGAAAAGCTTTGTATGCATGATACAATCGGTCCCACATCTGTACAGAGTTTCACTGATGTTGTCAAATGCTGTCAAACTGTTATATGTAATTTGTTTATGAAATACCAAACAAATGAGGACACAAAACCATGGTGTCTTTAAGACAGAACAGTTGTGCATATGGGACATGGGACAGATGTTTTTTTTTCACTAATTGCTAACATGTACAGGAAAACAATGCTGATTATAAACAGTGACTTGAGGAACTCTCATACATTTGTGTTTCATGAGATTGCATTGATTTTTCTAATACAATGGAAGCAACAAGTTCAATTAAGTCTTTGCCACATTGTTCCCCTTCGGGAGGGGAACTTCAATGCTATGTGGAAACTTCCACTATTGGGATTTCATTCAGAAAGCCAATCATCTGAAAGAGTATGTAAACGGGCCAATGAAATGCCAATGAGTTGGCAGCTTCAGCTTGCGCACCTGATGCTCGTTGCAATTAATTTGCTATAAGAGCACAGTGCAAGCAAAGCCAAAGCATCATTTTCACTTCAGAGACTTCAACAGCCTTCTGAGAGAGTCAATGAGGGTTCCTCCAGCTGAGTTTCAGACAGAGAGTGAACGAGAGCGATCTCCCGGTCCAGAGTGTGTGACACGCATCGGCAGACGGTCGAGCTGGGTTTCTCCCTTGCCTGGCGTCCTTTGGGTCCGGTCCTCCAGAGCGGTATGTATTGCTGCGAATTTCCTAAAAGAGCAACACAGTCGTGCAGCGTGTCTTTTTCAAGATGTCGCTCCGACTGTGCGTTTTGGATGCGGTGGTTTCCTATCCTCGGATGATGAGCACGCGCGGGCAGCGCATGCCATCACTCGGTTGCATGTCTGTTGCGCAGTTAAGTTCGCGGTTAGCTCTTGCAAAAGGGTCACCCACCCCAGTTGTCCCCCGCTCCGTGGTGGGCACTCGGGCAGATCTGAGGGTTACAGTGAGAGTAAATCTGCCGCCCTCGGGCTTATGGACCTCTCGCTCCTCCACGCGCTCCATCCAAGCTTCGAGTGAGAGAAGCGCTCCATCCTCGGATGGCCGCCCTCTCACTTGATGACACAGAGGCTCAGATGTCCACCGCTGCATCGGAGGTGGGCTGTCACGATCTGATGAAGGATTTCCCCCCCTCCGCTCCCTCCCCTCAGGAGCGAGCGCGGCGGCGGCCGATCTTGAAACAGACATAATAACCGTGCTTTCCTGGGCTGTTTCGGTCGTGGGTCTGGAGATGGTTCATCCCCCAGCCCCGCGGCCGGACCGACTAGATGGGTGTATGTGGAGGATTAAAAGGCAAGACCTTCTAGCCTCGCATCCCTTTCTTCCCGGAAGTGCACAGTGGGCTCACGCAGTCTTGAGGGCACCTTTCTCTGCCTGATCTGTGTGCGCTTCCGCCTCACCACCCTTGATGGTGGAGCAGCCAGGGAGTACGAGTTGATTCCCCAGATTGAGAGTGCCATCACGGGCCCGCGTGGTGTCTCCTTCTGCTGGAGTCAGCCTCATCTCCTGTCCAAGGCGTGTTGGTCTTCTGCCTCCCGAGCCAGAGCTCACACAGCCGCGGACCAGGCTGCTTCCACTCTGCACGACAGGGTCCATGCACGCGCGCTGGCCCAGCTGCACGAGGGTGGTTCCGACCCAGGCTTGTTACAAGCCCCGCACCGCACCCGACTGAGCTCCACGGATCTCAAGTCCGCTGCGTGTGCCCCGGGAAGGACGATGGCCACGTTAGTGGTCCAGGAGCGCCACCTCGGGATAAACCTGGCAAAAATATGCACGGAGTTGACAAAAGTTATCTTTCTTGACTCCCCTATATACCAGTCTGGCCTGTTCGGCGACACCGTTGGTGGATTCACCCAGGAATTCACGGCGGTGCAGTCGGATATGATGGACCATCCATCGGCGGGGATGTAAGACCACTCCCCCCCGCCGAACCATCCACATCCACTGCTTGTCGCTGAGAGCGCCCGTCTACGAGTGCTGCTCTGCCCCTGCCTGCGCCTCCGGCCAGCGGCAGTGCCAAGCACCTCACAGACAACCAGCGCTCCCTGTCCCAGGGTGCCGTTAAGGTTAACGGACCGCGAAGCGCTCCTGAGACGGGCCATCCAGAGAAGAGGGAACCTGCTCTCTCCCCGGTGGGGGGCCGGGCTCCTCAGAGAGAGCATTTTTCCCTTCTCTGGATGTGACAGCCCGAATACTGCCAGTCTGGGACGCGATGAAAAGCCTTCCAGCTCGCAGGATCGACGCACTTCGCCAGTGGCTCACGAGGTCTGGGAGGACGGTCTCCTTTCTCTCACACCTCCAGCCCTCCCCTCCGGAGTCTGGGCGTAAGGTGAGTGAATCTCTTGCCTCCAGCTCCGCGGGACCCCAGCGCTCCCCGGATCAGCACTCCCACTCCGCGCTGCCCCACTGCTGGTACATCAGCGATCGTAGCGATGCAGTCATTAGCGAGAGCTCTGCCTGCCTGGTTAGCGCGGACCAGCCCTTCGCGGTGGCTCATAAGCACGATCAGACTCGGCTACGCGATTCAATTCGCGAACGGCCTCCCAAGTTCAGGGGGGTGTTTCTCACCAGGGTCAGCCCTGTGCCCGCCCCTGTCTTGCGAGAAAAGATTGCCGTCCTCCTGGCGAAGGATGCAATCAAACCGATCCCTCCAGCCGAGATGGAGAGCGGGTTTACAGCCTGTACTTCATCGTACCTAAAAGAGTGGTGGGCTATGGCCAATCCTAGATCTGCGCATTTTGAACTGCTGTCTGCACAAGCTGCCGTTCAAAATGCTTATGCAGAAGCGCATCCTCCGGTGCGTTCGTCCTCGAGATTGGTCTGCAGCAATACACCTGAAGGACACGTACTTCATGTCTCCATACTCCACGCCACCGTCAGTTTCTGCGGTCTGCGTTAAGGTCGAGCCTGGCAGTACAGGTCCTCCCCTTCGGGTTCTCTCCCTTCGGCTCGCGGGCATCCGCATACTCAATTATCTCCGTGACTGGCTGATTTTAGCCCTCACTCGGGAGCAATTGATTATGCACAGAGATGGGACACAGAGACACTGTTGGGGTTTCAGGTCAACCGAGAAAAGAGCAAACTCGCTCCTGTGCAGAGGATCTCTTTTCTCGGGTTGGAGCTGCCCCTCAGCCCCTGGAATGATCCCTCGTTCCTACAGGCCTGAGTGCCTCTAGGACAGGTCTCCAGAAATATTGTCGTTTTGACAGATGCTTCCAGCATGGGCTGGGGGGCCGTGTGTTGCGGGCATGCAGCCGCGGGCCTGTGGAAAGGAACCCAGTTGCATTGGCATATCAATCGCCTAGAGCTGTTGGCAGTGTTCCTCGCTCTCCGCCGTTTTTACCGGTGCTGGAGCGACAACACGTGCTGGTCACGACGGACAGTATGTCGGCAGTGGCGTATATCAACCGCATGGGGGTATCCGCTCTCGCCGCATGTCTGCTCTCCCGGAGTCATACGCGGCGCAATCGCTGCATTCCATTTTTCCCCACCGAGCTCAACCGTGAAACCCATTCATTCTCACGGCAGTTTTGCCTGGGAAAATGGAGACTCCAGCCCCGACTGGCCAGCTGTTATGGGCTGCGCCTTTCTCTCTCTAACTCAGAGATTCGTGCGCTCTCGCTTGAGTTCCCCACTTGGCGAACCCTGCAAAGTCCACTGGCTACACAGCTGGCCCCGGGGCGTGCGTAATACGCATTTCTCCAGTGAGCCAACTTGCACAGATACTGTGTAAAGTCAGGGAGGTTGAGGAACAGCTCTCGTATTGCGCCTCTCTGGCCCAATCGGACCTGCTTTCTATTCTACTCATGATGGCCCCTCCCTGGCACATCCCCTGGAAACAGGGGACAGGCACCGTTTGGCACCCGCGCCCAGATCTATGCCTCACGTACAGTTCATAGATGGAGCACGGAGGACTTAGGTGACCTACCGATTAGGTGGTTACCACTGTCACTCAGGCTGAGCACCCTCTACGAGGCATGCCCACGCCCTGAAGTGGAGTCTATTCGTTGTGTGGTTACCTTTTTCCCCGAGAAGGAAACCCAGAACATGCCAGATCAGAGTGATGCTATCCTCCTTCAGTTGACTGGAGCTAAGGCTGTCCCCTCCACTCTGAGGGGTTGGCGTTACGATCATCCCCGCTCTAAGGATGCGGCGATGGCGGGCGCTGGGAAGTATCTTCTCGTCATTCAGTTCCCAGAGGCGTCAGACTGGATATTAATTATTCCTGTTTCCCTCTCATACCCACTTGGAGATCTTTCTGTCCAGGTAGACAGCTCTGCTGGTCGGGTTCGCATCGGCCAAATGCATCTGGAGGCATTTTCGGTCAGCGAAATGTGCCAGCGTTTTGGGCCGGCCCACTCTCACGTTTACCTGAGACCCCCGCCCACCTAGGTGCTCTAGGTTCCTACAGCGTTCTTTCAGATACATAGTGAACCTGCAAGCGCTGCCCACGGAGGAGGCAGACCCAGCCCCTTTATTTGCTGCGTCCTTCGAGCTTTGCGTATTATACGGACCGTACTCAGCTCTTTTATCTGTTACAGTGATCGGCAGAAGGGAAGTGCCTTATTCAAACAGAGGTTGGAACATACCCACTGAACAGTGAATGCCATCTCCCTCGCTCATCTGAGCCAGGGCGAGCCATGTCCCCCAGGAGTGAGAGCACGCTCCTCGCAGCGCGCATCCTTTTGGGTGTTAGCACGCGGCGCCTCTCTAACAGACACTGTAGAGCTGCGGGCTGGGCGACACCTATTGCGAGATTTATTAATCTTGAGGGGAGCCGATTTCCTCACGCAGTGAATGAGAAATTCGGTTAGGTGTTGTAAAACACCTCTCTCTAACACAGTGATACGTGCGCTTTTCGCTCTGTCAGTCAAGTTCCCCGCTGGCGAACCCTGCAGATATTCCTCCGAGGCCCCCAGCATCTGACTCAGCGGAGGAGTCAGGTGCTGGCCCGTTACGTTGTTGGTCTGCCCGCTGGTCAGCCCGCGTTCTGGGTATAGGTGCCCGCTATGTGCGATCCCCACTAGGCGATCCCATATGCTTAGACTGCCACGGTGCAGTCCCCCTCACAGGCGGACCCGTGTCTTCCCTCACCGCTAACCATCTTATATTCATATGCGTACTCCCCCTTCTCAGGGCTAGTCCATATGTCCACACACACACACACACACACACACACACGCACACTCTTGCTGTGAGGTGACAGTGCTAACCACTCAGCTGTCTTCAATGAATTTTACTTAATTTAATTAATTTTACTTTGTCTTTATTTAATTTTGCCAAAAGGTTATGTTCACCTCAGAATCGCTTTGATGGGGCAATAGCTCTTAAATTAAAAGATAGTTCACCCAAAATTAAAATGTCCTCACTACTCGCCCTTAATTGGTTCTAAATGTTTTCTTTCTTCTGTTGAACACAAAAGAAGATATTCGGAAGGATTTTGGAAACCAGCAGTCAATGATATCCATGAAAGTCAATGCTGTTTGGAAAATTTCCATCTATTTGGAGTACATACTTTAAACACAATTGAACTAATAAACTTTATGTGATTGATATTTTTTAGTTAAACATAAATGAGATAAATAAGCCTAATATTCAGAGGTGTAAAGAGTACCTGAAAACCATACTTGAGTAAAAGTACAGATACCTTACTGTAAAAATTACTCCATTACAAGTTACAAGTCACCAATTCCAATAAGACTTGAGTAAAAGTATTAAAGTATCCGATTTTAAAAGAACTTAAGTATTTTACTCATACTGAATGTAGGCTCAAAGAGCACCAAGAAAGGTTTATTTTCCTAATATGTAAATTAAATTTAACACCTTAATGTTTCAAAATGGCAGAACAAAATATATTTAAAAAATAGAACAAAAAGTCTCAGTCAAACTCAAATGTTCAAAAAAGCCACAAACAATTTATCAACAAAAAAAAAAAAGTAGTAAAACGTAGTAAAAAAAAATCAGAGCTGACTTTGATGTGATTCATCTCTCAGTATCAGAGGGGGGCAATATTTTTTATTTTGAGTAGTTTTGTAAACAGTATGTGTTGAGCAGTAATTTAATGCTGGGCGTGTCATCGTGATTGACAGCTGTGATTGACAGTTTCTCAAAGCAGACGCCGGAGCTTCGGCAGGAGACTGAAGTGTTATTATTCCATTTCTGTGTTATTTTACCATGATAAAATGAGTTGCTCAGCAGTAAACTAGAGTTTCTGACATACAGGATCTGGTGAAACACTGTTTATTCGGTAGGGTCAGGGGGCTTTATCAGTTATTTGATACACGCCTTACCACCCAGATAGCAAAATACACTCGGGCCAGTTCCGGCTACACTCTCGCCTGCCGGAGACTTACCCCTCGGCCCGACTCCGTCTGCTGTACCTACTCGCGCACATTACTCGCGGGCCGATCCGGCTCGGATGCGGCAGCGTCGGCTCGCTAACTAGGGTTGCCACCCGTCCTTTAAAATACGGAATCGTCCCGTATTTGAGAATAAAATTGCGCGTCCCGTTTTGAATCAATACGGGACGGGTTTTGTCCCTTATTTTTATAATTTTTTTAAAAGTAGCTTTTCATGCAAATCATTCCACACGCATTTTATGGAAGATGCCTTATTTCCTACTTTTGATTGGGTAATACTTGATGTCATCGTTAGTTTGATTGGTCTTTGTCCAGTGAGGAGGGCGTGTCTTTTAAGCGGAGTCTGTCAAGTCTTGACAGAGAGTAGCCTAATGGCAGATGCTTCTCCAGATAACCTTCCGCGTCTTAAAGTTTCAAAGTTTAAACGCAAGCGGCTGCAAAAGTACCGCAGAGAGTTTGAGTAAACATACCTGGCTGGTATACAAGCCAACTGCACGATTTGTCGGAGAGCGTTCTCTGTGGCTCATGCGACAGCATGCCTCCGGAGAGGAGCATTGCCGACATAGATATATTCATCTATGAATTCCCGCAATGACAGAGCTCTTCTCCCGAAGCAGACATGGTAATGACAGTGACCCAGTCTGTGAAAATCTAGCTGGAGTGATTTTTTTTTTTTTTTTTGTAATTTACTGTTTTCTACATGAAATAAAGAACAGCATGTGAAAATAATAAAAATATATGGTATTTAATATTAACTGAGTAAAACCATCAACAACTGAAATCACAGTGAAATGAATGGCTACAATCAAACTTTCTCTCAGAATTAGATTTGGCCTGATTTTCACACACTGGGTTACAAATTGTAATTTGTAAAAATTCTGTAAATACAATGTAAGTGGATCACGGTCCAATGTAATATTATGATTTGTCATAATATTAAAATAAATATAAAAGTCAGGCACATAAGCATTAATTTATTACATGAAACATTACATTTATTAAATTAATAAACAACATAATGCACATGTAAAGAAAATAAACTAGTAAATTGCAACTTTCCAAATTTTTAAATTAGAAATAGGCTATTTTTACTTTACTAGCTAATGTTTGTAGCTAGTTTATGTGCTGTTTCCATGTTTGGATAGGTGTTACCGCAAATAATGATAAATATTTTAGCCAAAATCTGTTAACAATACAACCCTTTAAAATTAGGTTGATTAGTATTTTCTCCTCTCCTCTACAGCAGCTGAGGTAACACAGGTGTACCACAGTATTAAACACAACATCAGCTATAACAGTGCTGCAGAGCTGTAAAAGAGAAAGACTGACTGCATCTGATCTGTTTACACAGATTTCAATAAAAGACAGTTTATTTTAATGTCCAAGTGTTCATACTTTCCTGAAAACATATTTCAATTTGTGATTTACCACCACTGGTATGCTATTGGGCCTGTGATTGGGGACGTAGCCCCCGCTGCAGTATGCGTCCCTTATTTTTTTGTATTAAAAGTGGTAACCCTATCGCTAACGGCCGCCGCATCTGGCTCGATTGACTCGGGCAGTGTGTCCATAGGCATCCGGTCAGATCCGGCGGCCGTTAGCGAGCTGGCGCGATTAAATCTTCATTATATAAACCGCACCTTTGTTAACGTTATTACAACCATTTGTGTTGATAAAACAGCAAACCAGGCTCCTATGTAAACGCAAAGTGTACATTAGCGAGCCTTTGTTATAGTGCAGACACCGGCGGTCAAGTGAGCAGTTCGGGGGGCGTGGCTGATTTGATGTACAAGCGTTTGGTTGGAAGCTTGATTCCGCAGCTCCTCCTCTGGCTCCATCAGGCAGTCCTTCTGTGCATGCCCAGGCTCCAATTTCAGCAGTCTTCTGCCACAGTTTGTGCCCGTCACGAGGCGTTTTTTTCTTCACAGCGTTTAATGGAAAATGGCACTGTCGCGTCGTCCATATTTTATACAGTCATTGGCACAATTGCAATGTAACGAGTAACGGTAAGCATCTGTTCAAATGTAGTGGAGTAAAAAGTACATATATTCAATCAAAAATGTAGTCAAGTAAAGAGTAAAAGTTGCTTATATTTTTGATACTCAGTACAAGTACAAAGTAGCCAAAAAAATACTTAAGTAAAGTAACGAAGTCCATTTACTCAAGTACTTTACACCACTGCTAATATTTGTGTAAAAATATCAATAAATCCAATGTGCTTTAATTTTTTTATTAATGTAAAACACAGTGGATTTAATGTATTGTGTGGAATATGGAGTTGCGTCAATTCTGCCCCCAAATATTAAGTAAACCGATCTCATAGAAGTGAACTAATTGAACAAATTTTTCTACATCATATTCATATCTTTTAACTGATTAAATCATATAGTATTCAATTTTAGCAGATTTAGATTGATTCTAAGGATACTGACTAAATACATTTAAAAAAACTTAAAAACATTTTAAAAACAGTTACAAACCGTTAATGATAAACTTCATTATGTTTCTTTCTTTTTTTTGAGTGTATCTGAACCAAAGAACAAAAATCTTTAAAAGAAGCAGATGTGCAAAATAACAGAGACTTTCTTACAAAGAAACTTTACCAAGCCATGAGATGTTTGAGATGGAACAAGTTACTTAGAACAGAAACAGAAATAAATAGAATATATATATATATATATATATATATATATATATATATATATATATATATATATATATATATATATATATATATATATATTGTAGCAGGGTGGAGTGAAAAGGCCAACACAAGTTGTCGTGAACACACCCCCGAAGGGCTTTTTATTTACAGTGAGGTGAAAGGTGTAGGTGCCTTCAAGGTGCTTCCCTGGGTTCCCCGTGTGTCCGTGCTGTAAGTGAGTCCGTAGGTGGGTTGTGAGTGAATGGTTTGTCCTGTTGGTCCGTGCTGCTGTGAAACGCCGATCGCCCGATTCGATCACTCCGTGCTTTCTGTATGAGAGAGAGAGAGAACTCATTAGAGGTCTGGTTAGCGGAGAGGCTTCTCCACGACTGTCTTTCTAGTGGCGTTTATATTTGGCTGTGGTTGATGAGTTCCAGGTGCAGGTGATCGGCGTGATTAGGTCCAGCTGGCTGGTGTGCTCCTTTCCCAGGATGACGCTGAATGTTCATTGGGCGTGGTCGGTCACCAGTGTGAAGCTCCTGCCGAGAAGGTAATAGCGCAGCTCCAGGACTGCCCACTTGATGGCAAGGGCTTCCTTCTCCACGGCTGCGTACCTGGTCTCTGCGGGTGTGAGCTTCCGACTGATGTATGTGACTGGGTGCTCTTCTCCATTGTGGACCTGTGACAGGACCGCACCCAGCCCTGTGTCGGAAGCGTCCGTATGGAGTAGGAAGGGGCAGCCAAAATCCGGGGCGTGGAGGACCGGTGTCGACGTTAACGCCATCTTCAAAGTCTGGAAGGCTTCCTTCGCCGCTGCCGACCACTGAATTTTTTCAGGCTGCCCCTTCTTCGTCAGGTCGGACAGGGGACAGGCTATCGAGGAGAAGTTGGGAATAAAGCAGCGGTAGTATAGAGCCAATCCCAAGAATGCACGTACCTGGGTTTTGTTCTTTGGCCGTTCCGCTCGTTGAACTGCTTCCACTTTGTTGGGCTGTGGCTTGATTAACCCCCGTCCTACTTGGAAACCCAGGTAACGTGCTTTGGCTAGACCCAGGTGACACTTTTTGGGGTTGGCGGTTAGTCCAGCCCGACGGAGCTCCCTCAGCACTCTCCGCAACCGGTCCAGATGGTCCTCCCAACGCTCAGAGTGGATGATTACGTCGTCGAGGTAGGCGGCGGCGTATTCTTGGTGGGGCTGGAGCACAATGTCCATTAGTCTCTGGAACGTAGCGGGTGCCCCATGCAACCCGAAGGGAAGGACCCGGTAATGCCAGTGACCGGAGGGTGTGCTGAAAGCAGTTTTTTCCTTGTCTTCTCCTTTTAGAGTTACCTGCCAATAACCCTTTGTAAGGTCCAGGGTCGAAATAAATCTGGCCCCACCGAGACGCTCTAATAGCTCATCCACTCTGGGCATTGGGTATCCGTCAAAGCTGGAGATGTCGTTTAGCTTACGGAAGTCGTTGCAGAAGCGGAGAGTGCCATCTTGCTTCGGTACCATGACTATCGGGCTGGACCAGGGACTCCGAGATGGTTCTATTATTCCCAACTCCTTCATCCGGGATATCTCATCCTCGATAGCCTGCCGGCGGGCCTCTGGTACCCGATAGGGCCGCTGCCGAACTATTTGGCCAGGAGGAGTCCGGATGGTATGCTGTACTAACGTGGTCCGCCCGGGTCGATCGCTGAACACATCCTGGAACTGACTGACCAGGGATTCCAGCTCGATCTTCTGACCCACCGACAGTTGCTCTCCCATCCCTACTATCGGCGAGGAGCTTTGGGTGAAGGCCACCACATCTTCTCGGGGTACTACCCACTTTTTCAGAAGATTGATGTGGTAGACCTTCTCCTCACATCGACGTCCCGGCTGACGAACCTTGTAGTTGACCGGCCCGACTTTCTCCACGATGGTGCCCGGCCCTTGCCAGGATGCCAGGAACTTCGCCGTGGTGGTGGGAACGAGTATCAGGACTTTATCACCAGGCTGGAACTGTCGGGGTTGTGCGGGCCGGTCATATATTCTTTGTTGGGCGCGCTGGAAGGCCGCTAGATGTTCTCGGACCAGAGGCATCACGTGGTCTATGCGCTCTCGCATGTCCCGCACGTGCTCTATGATGGTGCGATGCGGAGCCGGTTCCTGCTCCCATGTCTCTCTGGCTACGTCCAGCAGCCCGCGGGGCTGGCGCCCAAACAATAATTCAAATGGAGCAAAGCCGGTGGATGCTTGAGGTACCTCTCTTATTCCGAAGAGCACGTACGGGAGCATGATGTCCCAGTCACGCCCATCCTCTGCGACTACCCGGCGCAACATCTGTTTAAGGGTCTGGTTAAACCGCTCCACCAGACCGTCCGTCTGGGGATGGTAAACAGATGTGCGAAGCTGTTTTACCCTGAGTAGCCGACAGAGGTCGCTCATCAGCCGAGACATGAAAGGGGTGCCCTGGTCAGTCATTATCTCCGAGGGGATTCCCACCCTGCTGATGAATTGAAAGAGCTCCTTCGCGATGGATTTTGCGTTGGCCACTCTGAGGGGAAATCGCCTCGGGGTACCTGGTGGCATAGTCAACGATGACCAGGATGTGTTGATGACCACGGGCGGACTTCGGCAGCGGGCCCACCAGGTCCATCCCAATGCGCTCGAAGGGCACCTCGATGATGGGGAGAGGTATCAGCGGGCTGGGGGGAGGTTTCTTCAGTGACGTCCTTTGACAAGTGGCGCACTCCCGACAGAACCTCTTCACCTCCGCCTCCATACCAGGCCAGTGAAAGCGGTCGCGGATTCGTTGGATGGTATTTTCTCCTCCGAGATGCCCAGCCATGGGATGGGAGTGCGCCAGCTCCATTACCGTCTCCGTCTTGGTTTTCGGGACCACCAGTAGGTTTTTCTCCTCCCCCCTTCGCTGCGCTATGCAATAGAGCAGGCCTTTTCAGACCACGAAGTACGGGAGAGGGTGAGGCCCTGGAATACGCACTTCTCCATCTATTTCTCGAACTTGCTTCCAGCAATGTTTTAATCGGTCATCTTCCCGTTGCTCTTTTCCAAACTCTCCTCCTGTGGTTATTCTCTGAAACAGATAAAAAAAATGGGTTAGGATCTGATTGTGCGCACTCACCCTCTCGCTCGCTGTCTGTGGCCAGCATGACAGTTGGACGGCCCCCTTTTCTCCGCGGACGAGCCCGTCCCCTCTGTCGCGGTCCTACTGGCTGCATCGTGGCGGATAGGAGCTGTTGGAATCCGGGATAATCCCTCCCCAACAGGATTGGAACTGGTAAATCTCGTACAATTCCTACTTCCATCGGCCAAGCGCCTGGACCAGCTGCCACTGTTACTCTGCGTGTGGGTACATGGCGCGTCTCCCCATGTACACAGGTGATTGGCATTGTCGCTTTGAAGTCTGGTTGGGGAGGGATAATATGTGGTTGGACCAGTGTGATGGATGATCCTGAGTCCAATACCGCCATCAGTTCTTTTCCCTCGATTTTCACCATGCGTTGTGGGGCTCTCATTTGGCACTGTGTGGTGCACGATGCAGCCAGCCATCCATGCGCGGGCGCCTGGAGACTGTGGTTCGGTTGGCATGGGCTCGTCGATAAGGGAGGGGGCCGTCGGCCTGCTCATTGCACGTGAGGTGCCGCTCGCTCTCCCGCATCCCGTGCAAACGAGGCATCTGCCAGCTCGATGGCTTCTACTAAACTAGCCAGACTGGTAGGGTTTCTCATATTCACGGGGTGGCGGAGCTTTCTGGGGAGGGCTCTGAGCAGGCGGTCGATCACCACACTTTCAGCGACCTGGGAGGCGGTGGTGTTCCCTGATAGCAACCAGAGCTGTGCCAGTCTGGAGAGTTGTGTGGCTTGCACTCGGGCGGAGACCTGCTCATCATACGACCATTGCCAGAACTGCTGGGCTGCGCTGATGGGAGAAAGCCCAATTCTCGCTAGTATCTCTCTTTTTAACATCTCATAATCTTCATTTTGTGGGGGTTTTAATGAATAATAAGCACGTTGCGCTTCACCAGTTAAAAATGGAGCCAGGATTCTCGCCCATTCATTTTTATCCCACAGCTCTCTGGTTGCTATCACCTCAAACATGTGCAGATATGCTTCGATGTCATCCAGGTCGCTGAGCTTCGTCAGATGGTGGTGTGCAGTACTCCTGGCGTCCGGAAGAGGCACACGGTGGCTCAACAGACTTTCAACCGCCTGCTCAGTTCTTTCCAGTCTGGTTGCGATTTTATCCGAGAGCTGTTGTTGCCGGGACGCCACCTCCGTGAGCTGCTGCAGTAGTTCCTCCATCCTTTGTCTTGTAGGGAGAGCGAGCGAGATGACAAGCTGCAAACACACACAACAAGTGTAAGCGGTTGATGGAATCCTTAATTTCACTCCTAAAAAGCGCGCATTCTCCACCAGCGTAGCAGGGTGGAGTGAAAAGGCAAACACAAGTTGTCGTGAACACACCCCCGAAGGGCTTTTTATTTACAGTGAGGTGAAAGGTGTAGGTGTCTTCAAGGTGCTTCCCTGGGTTCCCCGAATGGTTTGTCCTGTTGGTCCGTGCTGCTGTGAAACGCCGATCGCCCGATTCGATCACTCCGTGCTTTCTGTATGAGAGAGAGAGAGAACTTATTAGAGGTCTGGTTAGCAGAGAGGCTTCTCCACGACTGTCTTTCTTGTGGCGTTTATATTTGGCTGTGGTTGATGAGTTCCAGGTGCAGGTGATCGGCGTGATTAGGTCCAGCTGGCTGGTGTGCTCCTTTCCCAGGATGACGCTGAATGTTCATTGGGCGGCCCGCCACAATATATACAGTTGCAATCAGAATTATTCAACCCCCTGATTTATTAGCCCCCCTGTTTATTTTTTTCCCCAATTTCTGTTTAACGGAGAGAAATTTTTTTCAACACATTTCTAAACATAATAGTTTTAATAACTCATCTCTAATAACGGATTTATTTTATCTTTGCCATGATGACAGTAAATAATATTTTACTAGATATTTTTCAAGACACTTCTATACAGCTTAAAGTGACATTTAAAGGCTTAACTAGGTTAATTAGGTTAACTAGGCCAGTTAGGGTAATTAGGCAAGTTATTGTATAATGCAGGTTTGTTCTGTATACTATTGAAGAAATATATAGATTAAAGGGGCTAATAATTTTGACCTTAAAATGGGTTTTAAAAAATAAAAACTGCTTTTATTCTAGCCGAAATAAAACAAATAAGACTTTCTCCAGAAGAAAAAATATTATCAGACATACTGTGAAAATTTCCTTGTTCTGTTAAACATCATTTAGGAAATATTTAAAAAAGAAAAAAAAATTTAAAGGGGGTTCAATAATTCTGATTGCAACTGTATATATATTTATATTAGTGGTGGGCCGTTATCAGCGTTAACATGCTGCGTTAATGCGAGACTCTTATCGGGCACTAAAAAAAATATCACCGTTAATATGTTCTCAAAGTTGGGTTGGGAGCTGGGTCTGTTCTACGCAAGCTATGATGACTTTCACCTAACATGGATGCAGTTCACTACAGTGAATCTGATTAATGTCCACATCTAACTATCAGGCACCTGTAGAGTTTATGCATTCGAGTAAAACATATACAAATACTGTATATGGGTGGGACTGGGTGCTTTTTAAAATGAAAACCGGTGAATGAAAGTCAAACCGGTGAGCCATCTGACAAAAAAGTGCCCTTCTGAATCAAATCAGCAGGAGGTCCTTCTGGATCTTTCACTTACTTCGAAGACACTACTGACTACGCTTACATGGACATCTGTAATCTAGTTATTTGCCTTAATAGACAATAATATAATCAGTGGTGGAAAAACTACAGAAAAATATACTCAAGTAAAAGTACCATTATTTGCCTAAAAATGTAGTGCAAGTAGAGTAAAAGTATCGGTTGTAAATATTACTCAAAATATGAGTAAAAAGTAGCCCTTTCAAAAGTACTCAAGAGTAGTGAGTAGTGAGTATCATACTGTCAAAAGCTGATATGTTTACATGTAATTTGTGCATGTGTGTGTAAAGTAACATTCTGTAGTGCATTTAGTTATTGCCCTGAAGGCACACAACATCATGAGACATTAATATTAGGTTAGATTTAGGTGGTAATGCCAGGTGACCAAAATTAATTGTCAAGCCAGCAGGTAAGGACAACGTTATTTTGATGTCCAATAATGACATCAAATGACGGTAATATTTGGTTGATTTTAGTTTGTAAGAAAGTGACCAAAATCCAGCGTCGAGCCAACATCTTAAACCAACTTCATATATGACGTCAAATGTTGACATTTATTCGTCAGGTACGGCAACCAAAATCCCAACGTCTGATAGATGTCATAGGGGTAACTTTCTGTGGGGAGTCAACGGATCTTTCCAGAACTGAACAAATCACACACCACATTATTCTTAAAAGATTGAACGGTGTCTACATGTCTGAGCTTTGATTTCAATTTCAAAGCAATCCACAGGCATGCAGCAAAAGGCAAATCCACAAAAACCACTTGCCATTTCAATTGCGTTCTAATTAAGTGTAAATCTTAAAACAATAAAGAGATTACACACAAAGACCCCCCCAAACCAGTTTTTGGGAGAGCTCAACAAACCCCTGTTGCTTCACGCCTGCAAATGGTGTCTGCAAGGGAATACACACTCTTAGGCAGACACAGAAGCGGTCAGAAACAAACCAGAGTTTAAACAGACTTTCATTTAAATTGTGTTTATTTGAGTAATGTATGTTTGTTTTATGTTTCTGTAGGTTTTTGTGTGTACATGTTGTGGTGTTTTTCAGTTAAAATAAAACTTTTATATATTTTCCATGCATGAGAAGGCTTTAACAATCAACCTATAAAATATTAATTACTGTGAAACTGTCTAAAGGGTTAACTAGAATATTAATGTGCACAGTATAGAGAAGTGCTATGAACTGCGAAGAACAACACATCCTGTTTTCAGGTGTGGGTGCACAGAAAAAGTAGAAATTCTTAGAAGTGACAGGATGTATGAGCTGTGTGTACGTGCTCCGATGCATGTTTCAGAGGTCAACCGCCAAGAAAAGATGCACAAGGAGGCGAGAAAAGAGGAAGGAGTCAGATATGGTATAAAAGGAAAGTGTCTCTGAAAGAAGACAGAGATACTGAAACCTCTCCTGGCCAGTGCATATTACTTGTGGTTTCTCTTTTGTCTTCAATCTAAAATAAAACTTTGAAATTTGACCAGAGTGCCTCCATCCCATTTTTGAGCATGCTAAGGACCCCTTTGAGAGTCCAACAATTTTGGTGACCCCGAGACGTGATGGGAAAAGGAGAAATTTAAGTGAACAGAGCGATTAACTGAATTCAACACAAAGGTGCGCCTATCAAATAAGGTAAGCAGAAAACTTTTTTAAATAAATTCTGCGATTGATTACTATAAATGAAGTGTTGAATCCAGTAAATCCTGATGTGTGAATCAGAGGAGAAAGCAGAAATAATATGTTAAAAGTGAAATGTTGTGAAGTTTTGAGAAGTTGAGTGTGACGCGCGATAGAGTGAAGATTTAGGGTTAATTGCTAGAATTCAGCAGTGGTGTAAAGTACTTGAGTAAATGGACTTCGTTACTTTACTTAAGTATTTGTTTGGCTACTTTGTACTTGTACTGAGTATCAAAAATATAAGCAACTTTTACTCTTTACTTGACTACATTTTTGATTGAATATATGTATTTTTTACTCTACTACATTTGAACGGATGCTTACCGTTACTCATTACATTGTGATTGTGCACGACAAGTCGGCATCTTTATCTACCACAGCTAATTTGTTGGGCGGATGAGGCGATATCGCCATCTGCAGGGTGCTGAAGGTACGGTATGCTATTTATGAGCTAAATCATGTGAACGTGAATTAGCAGCTTGCCAAATACCAGGGCTGCGTCCGAAACCGCCTACTACTCAGTAGGTACTGCATTTGAATTTAAACGTACTACTCAGCCGTTAGAAAAGTAGGTCCCACTTTATATTAAGTGTCGCTTATACCTGTGAACTTACATGGTAATTAGATGTGTAAGTAGTATGTAACTACAGTGTATATACACAGTGGTACAGAGTATTTACTTGTGTATACTGGTGTAACTACACTCATGTAACAACCCACTGAATAGTATGTGTAAGTACAAATGTGTAACAGGACATTGGTAACAACACTAGGAAAGTACACATCTGTAACAAGAATTATGTAAGTGCATTGTGTAACAACAATATGTACTTGCAGATGTTTTCCCACTTCCACACCTGTTTGCAGATCATGTACTTGTGAACACTGTATGGCTGCATTAGAAGGTTTCAACTTGTGATACAAGTGTACTTGCTTGGTAAATCCACAGGATCCACTCAATATAAAGTGTAAAATGGTCACAAATTACTGTTCATACATTCATTCATTTTCTTTTCAACTTAGATGGGTTGCAGCTGGAAGGGCATTCACTGTGTAAAACATATGCTGGATAAGTTGGCGGTTCATTCCGCTGTGGCAACCCCGGATTAATAAAGGGACTAGGCCGAAATGAAAATGAATTTTATTTTAAACTTTATATTGTGGACCGTTCCTGCGGAGTTACCATGTAACTACACTGTTATTAAAGTGTTGCATAGAAGATATTTCTACAAGTTACACAGTAATTTGTGACCATTTTACACTTTATATTAAGTAGACAGTTCCTGTGGATTTACCATGTAACTACACTGTTATTAAATTGTTGCATAGAAGATATTTCTACAAGTTACACAGTAATTTGTGACCATTTTACACTTTATATTAAGTGGACAGTTCCTGTGGAGTTACCATGTAAGTACACTGTTATTAAAGTGTTGCATAGAAGATATTTCTACAAGTTACACAGTAATTTGTGACCATTTTACACTTTATATTAAGTAGACAGTTCCTGATGAGTTACCATGTAAGTACACTGGTATCACAAGTTGAAACCTTCTAATGCAGCATTAGTTCTGCCATACAGTGTTCACAAGTGCATGATCTGCAAACAGGTGTGGAAGTGGGAAAACATCTGCAAGTACATATTGTTGTTACACAATGCACTTACATAATTCTTGTTACAGATGTGTACTTTCCTACTGTTGTTACCAATGTCCTGTTACACATTTGTACTTACACATACTATTCAGTGGGTTGTTACATGAGTGTAGTTACACCAGTAATACAAAAGTAAATACTATGTAAACGTGTGTACATACACTGTAGTTACATACTACTTACGCATCTAATTACCATGTAAGTTCACAGGTATAAGCGACACAATATAAAGTGGGACCGTCATGGTCACGTGACCTACCTGCGTCAGTTGCGTCACTTCACGTCCATTCATGAATTCTCTCGCGGGGCATCATGGGATAGCGCAGCGTCCATGGGATGCGCACTTCAGAATCTCGCCGGAAGTAGTAAGTCATCCGGGTACTTCTCGCATACTGATTTTCGAATTCTATGAATTCGGACATACTACTCGGCTCGCATACTGATTTTAGCGTACTGTATAGTATGGAAGTATGCAATTTCGGACGCAGCCCAGGTGTTTAATTAGCAACATGGCTGCAGCCAGCGATAAAGCTGAAGCTTGAATTTATATGTAGTTTACTAAGTTGAAAAATAACAGTGCTCCTCTTTGTTTAATTTTAATACAGAGAAAACATAATTAATCAATTGAAAAACTACTCAAAATAAAAATATTGCCCCCCTCTGATACTGAGAGATGAATCACATCAAAGTCAGCTCTGATTTTTTTTACTACGTTTTACTACTTTTTTTTTTTTTTTTGCTAAATTGTTTGTGCCTTTTTTGAACATTTGAGTTTGACTGAGACTTTTTGTTCTATTTTTAAAATATATTTTGTTCTGCCATTTTGAAACATTAAGGTGTTAAATTTAATTTATATATTAGGAAAATTAAACCTTTCTTGGTGTTCTTTGAGCCTACATTCAGTATGAGTAAAATACTTAAGTTCTTTTAAAATCGGATACTTTAATACTTTTGCTCAAGTCTTATTGGAATTGGTGACTTGTAACTTGTAATGGAGTAATGTTTACAGTAAGGTATCTGTACTTTTACTCAAGTATGGTTTTCAGGTACTCTTTACACCTCTGGAATTCAGAGGAAATCCTTGTCCCTACAAGGTATAAGGTATAGGGGCGATTTTTCTGCTAAGAGAAATCCGGAGGAAATCCTCTTCCCCAGGAGTTAATTGATTAAGAGCAATTCTATTCTCGACAGAGGTAGAAGACTCTTAATACCAGGGTCAGAGACATTCACGGTAGTCTTTGCAGAGGAAATCCTTCTCCCTGTGAAGGTATTTGGTTAGGGAAAAAAAAGAAATTGAATTACTGGGAGAAATCCTAGTACAAATTGTTTTGTTCAGCATAAAAGAAAGTTAGGGTTTAGGAAAAAGGTTATTAAAGAAAACCAGGGTTTAAAATAGAATAGGGAATACTAAGAAAACTAAGGACGTCTAGAAACATCTAACGCGCGAAGAAATTATGGAGGGGGAATTTGATAGAGAATGTGAGGAATATGGATGTCCTACATTGGGGCAACAATGGGAAAAAATGACTGGGATAATACAAAGTCAGACAGAACCAAAAGATATGAAGAGTCGCATAAAAGAGTTAGAACTGTGCAGACAAGAAATGATTGAACATTATGGCACAGGTTGTATGGATAAAAAGGGATCTCTGTTTCAGAAAGTAGGAGCAAAAGAGGTCAGGGCACAGGAAGCACTAATTAGACACCAACAAGAAAAAGCAGGAATATTTCACAAACGAGCACATGAGAAAAAGGGAAAAGAATTAGGTGCCCATATTAGGCGATGGGCAAGAATAACATTAGCAGCTGCAGTGTTAAAACCAAAAAGGAAACAAGATACTGAGACAGAAGAGAAAGTTGAATCTATTCCAACTGCCCCTGTCCTGAAGAAATTATACCCAGATCCACCACCCCATACAATCCAGCATTAGAAGGGAAAGAAAAAGCACAAAAACAGATGGTGATGCATGAGGTTAAGGGAGGAATGTTGGACTTAGAAATAGCAGGGGACGCAGCGGCACAGAGCAATACATTAAAACTGTTAAAGAATATGTTAGAGGATAATGAAAGATCAATAAGGGAATTACAGAAGAAGGTAGGAGATGGGGTTGGCCCTTGCATCAGGAGGCACTCACCCAGCACCCAGAGCGAAGGCATGACAAATTAAGAAGAAGTCATGGAAGATGAAGAAGGGTCAGTAATGAGTGACAGGCCAACATCAACACTGAACTTTCAAAACTGGGGTCAAGGGGCGAGAGAAATGCTTATTGAGGGGAAGGTGACTCTTAGAGACATAAAAGAAGAGGAAGTAGAGAGTTCAGGAAGTGAGAGCGGAGATGAAGACTGTGGTAGAGAAGCGTTTCTAACACCTCCTATGTTGAAAAGAAGAAGTGAGAGAGTGAAGGCAAAGAAAATGAAGTAACTGTCAGATATAGGGAGGGTGAGTAACATGCCCCTCATGGCAGGTCCAAATGGCAGTTGCGCTATCTATCAACCATGGTCTCTAGCTGATTTAGAGACTTTAGTAAAAAAACTACCAGCCATTACAGAGGGAGGGGGTAGATGGATTAACAAGCTTTTTGCACTCACACATGGACAGGTGCTGTCTGTGGGAGACCTGAGGCAGATAATAAGCAGAGTGTTGTCAGCTTATCAGATAACAGATGTTGCGATGGCAGGTGTGTCTGTGTGTGTCTGTCTCTCTCTCTCTCTCTCCATCTCTTACACCTGCAGGCCCCGCCCAGTCACGCAGACGACGTGCCCTGGGATTGGCTGGTGTGACCCAGGGCGTCTTTTAAAAAGGAAAGAACGGGCGTGCACGAGAGAGCGATTGTTGGTTGGCATTTTTGTTTAAAGCTGTTGTATTTCATTCTTGTTGCTTAAGTGTATTGTTGATTGTGTTTTCGTTTTGTGTAACTCCTTTGTGGGTTATTCATCCGTGTTTCCCCCTCCGATTATTTTGTTTGGTTTGTTTGTTGACACTGTAAATATTGTATTGTACACGGTAGGAAGCAGTAGAGGTTGGACACCACCTTTTATTTTCTGTAAATATTTTCTCCTGTAGAAAATATGGCTGGGACAGTGTCCACGGGGAACAGAACTCCACTGGTTACTGCGGGAGGTCAGTCACCCCTGTGCCAAGCCATAAGAGACAAATTCCCCACCCCAGATACAATGTTTGAGAACATGAAATTCAAACATAGAGCTGGTGAGAATGGAGCAGCATATATAAAATAGATGCTGCCAAGAGTGGGAAGAAGCATGTGATGAAAACCCAATGTCTAACCCTGTCACTAAAAGAATTTTCAGGGCTGCAGTGTTGCAGTGAGCTCCACCTGGTGTGGCACAGGCCATGGAACAGTCCCCTGAGGTACCAGGCAGTGGTGACACGAAGTGGAAAAGGTATGCTGTGCATTTCATAGACAAAGCAGTAGAGAGGGCTGAAAAAGAAGATGGGGACATACAGAAACTACAAAAAGAGCTGTTAAAATTACAATTAGAGGAAAAGAAATTAGCAAAGAATCAAGGGCCAAAGCAAATGACACAGCAACCTCTGGCTGCCCAAGCCAGACATACTAACACATCCAAAGCCACAAACTGTCAAAGAAATGTTGTCATTTCTGGGATTGACAGGATTTAGCAGACATTTTGTCCCACAATACGTGGCCCTCACTAGCCCCCTTAGAGATTTGGTAAAAAAGCATGGGATGAGAAATCTGACAACTAGGTTAGCTTGGACAGTAGAAGCAGAAGAGGCATTCCAGAAAACAAAAGCAGAACTGGCACATTGTAGTAATCTGTGCACACCGGATTATGATCTACTATTTCAATTAGATGTGTCAGAAACAACAACCAGTGCGCATGGGGTACTATACCAAAAACAATCAGGGAACAGACGAATTTTGCTGTATGCCAGCGCGCTACTAGACCAAGTAGAAGCCAGACAGCCTCCTTGTGCTAGGTTTGCCGCAGGGCTAGCTAAGATAATACAGAAAACAGCACATATTGTGATGGGACATCAATTACTGATTCTAACCTCCCACACAGTGGTCAGTTTTGTCAATTTAAGCTCCTTTACGTTCTCTGCTTTATGACAGAGGAGGATGCTAAAAACCCTAACCGCCCCAAATATTACCTACAGCCACAGTGGTGTCAACATCGCTGACCTAATGACAGATGGAGAGCCTCATGACTGTGCACCATTAACAGACAGATTATCAGTGACAAGAGAGGGCTTGCAGGCCCCTCCACTTCCTGAAACAGATGCCCCTATTACGCTGTTCACAGATGGCAGCTGCCACAGGGCAGATGATGGAACATTAAAAGCAGGGTTTGCTGTGGTAGAATTACAGAATGGTGAGTTTGTTACAAGAGTGGCATAACCATTAGTTGGGAAACCATAAGCGCAAAGAGCAGAGTTATTGGCTTTAATTAATGCATTGACAAATTCAGCAGGGAAAAATGTAAATATATATTCAGACTCTGCATACGTAGTGTCAGCAGCTCACGTTGAGTTGCCGGTGTGGAAAAGATCTGGATTCACAACATCATCAGGTAGGGCCATCACTCATGAGAAAGAAGCAAGGGAGCTCTCTGAAGCCATAATGCTTCCTAGCAAAGTGGCTGTTATCAAGTGCACTGGTCATTCCCAAGGAACTGACTTGATCTCGAGAGGAAATGAGGCTGCAGATATAGTTGTAAAAAGAGCCTCTGGTTATTTGTCAGGCCAATATGTGGTCACCCCTGAACCAGATGTTACTACACTATTGCCAGAATTTTCAAGAGCTTTCCTGGCTGAGCAGCAGGACAAGGCTGCCCCAGAGGAAAAGTCAGTATGGAAAAACAGAGGTGCAATCAAACATGAAGATGGGCTCTCGACTGCACCTGATGGTAGAGCCCTGCTCCCTGTCTCCATAGCCCCCACTGTTTTAAAAGAGGCCCATACCCTTGCCCATTGCAGTGACAAACAAATGTCATGTGCATTGCAGTCATGGTGGCACCCTTTTATGCCACATCTGATATCTGACTACATAACATCATGTCACATTTGCCAGGAACACAATGTAAAACCTGCTATAAAACCGTCACAGGGATCATTTCCATTGGCCTGTGGTCCTGGAGATGAGGTTATCATTGATTTCACTGACATGATAGATAAGGTTCAGGGCAAAAGATACCTGCTGGTCATGATAGATGCTTACACAGGGTGGCCGGAAACTTTTCCAGTGGGGAGAGAAGACAGCACAGCTGTCATAAAATGCCTAATCAATAATTACATCCCACGCCATGGCTTTCCAAGAAGAATAAGATCTGACAATGGTTCCCATTTCAAAAACGAACACCTAGCTAGTGCAGAAAAAGCTTTGGGACTGGTGCATCATTACGGTGCTGTATACCACCCACAATCACAGGGAAACGTAGAGAGACTTAATTTGACCCTAAAAAATAAATTGGCAAAAACCTGTGCACAGACAAAATTTAATTGGCTGGCTGCTTTACCTTTGGCACTAATGTCAGTAAGAAACTCAGTGAGTACGACAATTGGCTACTCTCCATTTAAGTTGTTGACGGGCCGTCAATTTCCGGGTCCACACTCACAACTGAAACTGGAGCCAGTACAACCACTGGCTCACAAGACATACTATGAAAAATCGGTAGCATTAATACAATCATTTGACAAAATGTTACCTGACCATAGTAGGGGCCACGAATATCCAGCCCCACTACCTGATCGTACATGGGATTGGGTGAGACTGAGAATATACAGACGAAAATGGAAGGAATCCGCTGGTCTGTCCCAATAAAGGTAACTGCACGCACTTCTCACTGTGTTCATCTTGCAGGTAAGGGTGACACCTGGTACCACCTGAGCCAGTGCTGTCCCGCTGACCCTCCCACACGATTACTGGAGGAGATGAGAGTGGACCTAGCTTCGCAGTTCCAAGAGAGGGAGACTGGCGGAGAAGACGTAGAAGGTGAAGTATCAATACAACCACACTCAGGAGACACACAACAAGAGGATCAACATCTCACAAATCACCCAACAATACCAACACAAGCATTACAGATAATCCACAAAGAAGGGGAAACGTACCAACATTGAGAATTCCTTGGGAAAATTGGAAAGTGGTGGGAGTGATAGGAGTAATAGCACTGATAATAGTGGGAATAATCGTGGGGATAGAAACACAGGAGAAGAAAAATGCCACAATAAAGATAACTAGACCAAAGAGGGCAACGGGGAATGGTGAGAAATGCTTCAGCTATTACAAAGGAAGAATTCAATTAGACTATGTTAAAGGGTCTACCACATCATATACATTTGATTTGTGTAGTGCAGTTGACTGTAGAGGACAAAATTCATCCTGGAGAGGCTATGATGTGTACCTTTGTGCACCCAATTCAGTAGTAAGTAGGTGTGAAAAGGAAGATAGACCTGATAAACATGATGTGTATTGGCCCTGTACTGGGGGATGGCAGACAGTTACAAAATGGACAGGAATCTGGACCCCACAACCATCATTAGGTAACACATAGAAGCCATTCTGGCAGGGGGTTAGCCTCCAAAGGGACTACCATATAACACAAAATCCTCTAACACTCTCCCTAACCAATCTTCACAAATCATCAAACGGGCATAATCGACTACCTTAGGTAAAGATTACAACACACACCTGATACAGGTAAATTTCAAAGAACCAAATAAAACAGTCCCCACTAAAATAGTGAAAGACCTAAGTAAAGGTAAGAGACAAAAGGTAGTAATTGAAATGGACTATACCAAATTAACTCCAGGCTATGTGGAAACAAAATTGTGGCTAGAATGGATGATTTCCACAGCTAAACAAACAGGAATGACAGATTGTGTTGCATGTGCAAAAGCTAGACTGACTCTTAGAATAGAACCAGCCCCCTTGATAAGAAATGACACGGTAGGATATGGATGCATGATAAGTATTACTCGAGAGGCTAGACCAAAAGGATGTGGCACCTTAGCAGAAATATTTCCGCCAATTAATAACCAAACAAAAACAGGCCCATTCTCTGCAGACCAAGGAAATTTCATCTGCTTTAATTTTACTCCCTCCGGACCAGTGTTAGTCAGGGTAGGGCATATTAACAATTTGTGGTGCAAGGATATTATCCACAATGCAGGGGAAATAATAGGACCTTGGGCGCGGGGAGGACTATATTATTACTGTGGAGGAAAAAGATTGTTTGTGAGAATAAAAGGGAAAACTACTGAAGGTATGTGTGCAATGGTCAGGTTGGTAGCACCAGTAACACTGATTGGCAAGAGACAAGAGGGAAGGGGTGGAGGTACAACCGGGAGAAGAAAAAGGGGAGCGATGTTTGATTTAACCACGAATTCTCCAACCTACATTGACTCAATAGGGGTCCCCCGAGGGGTCCCAGACGAATATAAATTAGGGGACCAAATTACAGCAGGCTTTGAAAATATTCTCAGCCCTATTCCCCATTACGCCAAATAAGAACGTGGACAGAATAAATTATGTGCATTACAATGCCATGAGATTAGCCAATCTAACCAGAGATGCAGTAGAGGGCCTATCAGAACAATTGGCCCCAACATCACTGATGACCATTCAGAACAGAATTGCTTTAGATATGTTATTGGCGGAGAAAGGAGGTTTGTGCACCACTTTTGAAGATTTTTGCTGTACATTTATTCCCAATAATACCGCCCCGGATGGATCAGTGACGAGGGCCCTAGAGGGATTGAAAACCCTCTCCAAAACAATGGCAGAACATTTTGGTGTAGATAACCCCTTTGATGATTGGCTGACTAGTGTGTTTGGTAAATATAAAACTATGTTCACATCCATCCTAATCTCTATTGCCACTTTTATGGCTATAATAGTAACCTGTGGATGCTGCTGCATCCCTTGCATCAGGTCATTGTGTAACAGGGTAATAGTAGCTGCAATTGAAAAGAAGGATGGAGTCCCACCCCCTTACACAATGCCTCTGTTGATATCCCCTGAAGATGATGAGGAGGAGGAGGAATGTCACCTATGAATGTTGTTTCTCTCTATTAACTGTGCTTCCTTGCAGATGCTGATTCATCATATATTGTGTGCTATAAGAAATGCTAAGTAGATATTTGAAGTCTAAAAGGAGTCTATTGAAATGTTTAGCTTAGATATTTTCAGTGTGATTGACTCAGCTGACGCAACGCAGTGGCGCAGTAGGTAGTGCTGTTGCCTCACAGCAAGAACGTCGCTGGGTCGCAGGTTCGAACCTCGGCTGGGCTGGGTCAGTTTGCATGTTGTGTGGAGTTTGCATGTTCTCCCTGCATTTGCGTGGGTTTCCTCCGGGTGCTCCGGTTTCCCCCACAGTCCAAAGAAATGCAGTACAGGTGAATTGGGTAAGCTAAATTGTCCATAGTGTATGAGTGTGAATGTGTGTGTGGAAGTTCCCAGAGATGGGTTGCGGCTGGAAGGGCATCCGCTGCGTAAAATCGTGCTGGATAAGTTGGCGGTTCATTCCGCTGTGGCGACCCCGCAAGGGACAAAGCCGACAAGAAAATGAATGAATGAATGAATGACTCAGCTGACATGTTGTGGTTGCCCAAATGCCAATTAGGGGACCGACTGGGTGCCTTACCCCAAAAGGGTTTTCGGCCCAGTCCTGTCTGAGCGCACTGGTTTATAGGGCATTTATTGGGATTTTTATTTCTGAATTTTATATGCATAGAATGTATACTAGGGTGAAATGTTGATGTATAATAACAGTCTGGTATGATGTGTCAGATGAACATGTGGTGGCTGCCCAAATGTCAACTAGGGGGCCGCCTGGGCGTTTTTCCTCACTGAGGTTTTTGACACAGGCTCATCTGGACATATTGGACTTTAAAAAAAATACCTTTTTGTCTACTTAAAACATAATTGTGGTAGTTTAAGGATTTATCGAATAAAATAAGGTGTGGCCTCTTTCAGAGGCCAAGAGAGGGATTTATGGTGTTTTTCAGTTAAAATAAAACTTATATATATATTTTCCATGCATGAAATAGCTTTAACAATCAACCTATAAAATATTAATTACTGTGAAACTGTCTAAAGGGTTAACTAGAATATTAATGTGCACAGTATAGAGAAGTGCTACGAACTGCGAAGAACAACACATCCTGTTTTCAGGTGTGGGTGCACAGAAAAAGTAGAAATTCTTAGAAGTGACAGGATGTACGAGCTGTGTGTACGTGCTCCGATGCATGTTTCAGAGGTCAACCGTCAAGAAAAGATGCACAAGGAGGCGAGAAAAGAGGTAGGAGTCAGATATGGTATAATAGGGAAGTGTCTCTGAAAGAAGACAGAGATACTGAAACCTCTCCTGGCCAGTGTATATACTTGTATATTACTTTCTCTTTTGTCTTTAATCTAAAATAAAACTTTGAAATTTGACCAGAGTGCCTCCATCCCATTTTTGAGCATGCTAAGGACCCCTTTGAGATTCCAACAATGTTCCATGTGTTTAACGTAACTGTTATGGATAGGTAATGAGGTACAGCCGTTGCTGTTGCATGAAATCTACAGAACGTTTGTGAAACATTTCATATTTGGCATTGATAGAAAGCTTGTAAAATTTCAAATGCATTGGTTTATTTAAAGAAACCATACTAGTAAAAATGTCTATAAACTTTGAACAAGGAATGTCAAGGAAGAGATCGGATTCAATTGCAAGCAACAGTTGGTTTTATTTATAATGGGAATAAATAAGCAAAGCGAGCTGTAACGGGACCGTCCAGCAGATGGCGATGTTGAGCAGTGGGTAGTTCAGACCAGTGAGGATAGCCAGACGAGGGCGAAGAAGAAGCCTGCCGGCTGATGTTTGGGTCAGCACAGCAGCGGATCAGCTGACAGAAGGTTAGAGACCGACACAGATGGAGTGAGCAGCGCGAACCGTGAGTGGAGAAAGCCGAGCGACCGTCGGCCGCGGGAACCGGACGCCAGCGAAACCAGCTGGAGAGCAGGAGCCGTAGACAGCGAGCACAGAGATGATTACGGTAAGTGGAGATAGCAGGAAACTCTAACATACAGGGGAGAGGGAAAGGCAAAAAATAAAAACTAAAAGAGGTAAAGCAAAACAGCACTGTAGCCTCAAAACAAGACAAGACTAGATGTACACAAACTAGACAAGAGCGGTTAACTAGCTTAGCTAGACAAGGATGCGAGCTGGGTCAGCGTGATCAAGCAACGAACACAAAGATCTGGCAGAAAGACAGAGGACACGAGGAAAATATAAAGGGATACTGATCATTGAGTGAATGAAAACAGGTGTGGAATTAGTGGTAATGGGTGAACGAGAGGGTGGGGAAACAAATGACAATGGAGCACATGTTGAGCTGTCAAAACAAAGCTCCAACACAAACAACACATAGACAAGAGTGGGACAGACCAGAAGGAAACTTTCTTTGTCGTCTTTTGCCATGTCTTTGCCGCTCGTCACCGTCGTCGCTGCCTGGACGTTGCTCTTCTCGTGCTGGCCATTACATCGCCTCGCCGGAAACCTCGTTGCATCAAGACCCCCGATCTGCTTGGGCAATCGCTTCAACAACAAGCCATCGGTTCAACTCATCAGAACTCTGAAACACTGCCATAACTACAGAATTCCGCAGAGAGACGAAACTCCAAGAAGGACTTCACGAGAGCGAAACTTGAAACCGCCTCGGCCAACATCCGTATCCCTAGAAACCGACTCCAAGCTTCCCTGAAAGTAAGGAAACCCCTCTCCACCGACGAGAGAATTCCAACACGTCACTGAAGTTGCTACACTGACCAATCAGCTCCGCTGGGATTTCCGTTTGGACCAGTCAAGGAAACTGAAATTCCATCAGAATCGTAACACAAACAAGATTTCTATACATTGCTGAACTAGTGTGAATTATATTTAAGTAGTAAAGAATAGCGAAATTCTCTGCTTTTATGGTTTCTCTCAGGTTGCAATGCTAAGAACTTAGCAAATGCTAGAAGTTAAATCCTTAATCGCTCTCCGTCCTAACTCTCCTCAAACTGCTTGTGTGTGTGTATGTATGTGCGTTTGTTTGTTATGTAGATTAGTACGTTGTGTTGTAGAGTAGCAATAAACTTGTGTTTCGTTTTAAGATCCGTGTTGGTGCGTTGTGTGCTTTATAAGTTAATGTCTCAGCTTCAGATACTGCTACCTTGCTCATTAAATAATTAGATACTTTTTATATTGTTATAGTTGACCACATAATGATATAATACAGGATTGCTTTACACTAGCCATTCTATTTGCTGGACAAATGAGTAGGTTAAGTGTAAGCTTTCAATAATTCTATGTGAATCATGTTCGAAGCTTTAGCTTCGATACCCCAAAGTTTAAACGTGATTTAAACAAAATATCTGATTCCTTACATAGTGTTGGAGAATGTGGGCAAGCAGATCTAACTTTAAAGCACAAAACTCTGAAAACACGTTATTAATCTTTTCTATTTTTTGTCCGGAAAGAATAGAATAGAGGGAACAGAAGTTTTGTTACTGCACAAGTCTACGTATTGTGGTACCAGTAGTTTTATTGCTTGACTGCATTTAGTGTTGTTATGGAAGTAAAACTGCATTTAAACTGTCAGCCGAGACAAACTATAAACCGCTCTGAAGCGCATGAAGAGAAAGACAAAGCATATTCCGGTAACACTTTACAATAACAGTACATGAATAATGATTTATTAATGTGCAAACTAAACATTACTTTATTATGAATTAATGATGAGTTAAGGTATGCAGTAATCATGAACTAACTTGAACTACAACATGAGTCACATGAGTTCATGTGTGAATAACGGCTACCTTAATTACTTGTTAGTACATGTTGTTAATTAATGTATTAATTAACATTTAAGTTTAAACTAAATGTAACCAACATGAACTCATGAGCTGTTAATGTATGATTATGTCATGACTTTACTTGGAGGGGCACATCATCATTAACTCATCCTTAACTACTCATGAACTCCTGTTCATGCTGATGTTGACAGAACACATTTCTATTGTTATTCAGTGTAAACTGACTAGTTGGACGTGCATAAGGAGTTCATGAGTAGTTAAGAATGGGTTAATGATGATGTGCCCCTTTAAGTAAAGTCACAACATAATTATATATTAACATATCATGAGTTCATGATAGTTAAATTAAGCATAAACTAATGTGGTAATTAATACATTAATTAACAAACAATCATGTACTAACAAGTAATTAAGGTAGCCGTTATTGACTCAAGTTGTAGTTCAAGTTAGTTCATGATTAGTGCATACATTAACTCATCATTAATTCATAATAAAGTAATGTTTAGTTTACATATTAATACACCATTATTCATGTACTGTTATTATAAAGTGTTACCAACATTCCTTTGTTCTTATCTCATATAGGGTCTTCACAGTATGATTTCCCACGCCGCGTTCCCGGCTCAAAACTCAGCTGTGTTTTCTCCTGGTAACTGATTTAGCATAGCTAACTAAATTCTTGTTGCCCTCATAATTTGCTAAAACTTAGTAAATTATTTAAAACGCGGTGCTCAGAGAGAGCTGCCAAGCGTAGTTTATAGGAGACGTTTTGAAATTGATCAATTAAAATAATGGTTTGAATCCACAGATGTGTTTGCAGTCTAAACAGACTTAACACAGAGTGCTGAGATGAGATATCTCTGTCACTATTTGTATTAATCTCAGAAATCCTGTTGATTAATTTATCTCACTTTCATGAGTCGAGATCGTTCAGTACTGTTAAGATATAAAATCTAAACTAGTGCTTTTTGTTTAAGCAGTATAAGATGTGCCGTCATCTCAATTGATACTGTGAAACTTGCTATCTTTCCACTTTGGTAGTTGGCATAGCAGCAACTTTGATCCGGAAGTACAGAGAGACTTACCGGTATTACATTCAAGCGCGCATGTGCAGTTCGCCAGCGGCAGCTTGAGTTGTAAACAAAGAGCAAATCGCGAAGCTAAGCTGAACTAACGCTAACGCATTTGCATTGAAGTCTATGCATTTCTAGTAGCAGCGAAGGCTAGTAGATAGCACGTAGCATTTAGTGGTCTTAAATGCATTGTATTGCTGATGTTTGAAATAACTCTTGCATGTCAGTTGTTTCTCTTTACTCACCTGGAAAAGTTGACAAATGCAAAGTTAAATAAAGTGTGCACAATCTAACTGCTGAGTTTAATCACTATTATTTATTTTTCCTGCTGTACTTGGCCTGTTGAATTTTATCAGTTTGAACTCACATAAGCTGTTGGTTTTATTAGTGATAAATTATAGTTTTGTTTTCATTACTATAAATTAACGCTCTCTGACCTATTCAGGTATAAATACTTTTTCCATTTATCAACATCTAGGAATACCCATTTCCTATGACTGTTGACGTGTAGGGATAAGATTCACTGATTAAATTAATTATAGTTGTTTAACTTAATGATAAACTGCATTAAGTGTTAGTTTAACCAACTTTATTGTTGAAATTTTAATTTCATTAATGGTTCATTGATGTATGGCTTTATCATTTTAGTAACAATTAATAATTAAATTTACAAGTGTTCTTATCAAGTTTAATGATAACTTATAAAAGTTATTACCACATTACAGTTTTAAAGTTAACTTCAATTCAAAATTGAATTTAGCCTTTTCATCTAGTGGATCTTTATTGAATATCTCTTAAGGTACTTAATAAAATTTTCCATATTTTGCATTTTCCTTTAAGCCTGCTAACAAACAGTGCTCCCCCTGCTGCTTCATTGATGCAATTGGACAGTGCAGCCCAGTGAGCTGTGACAGTACCAACCTAAGTCATCATTAAGCATAGTCTTAGAGCAGTAGCCCTCCAATTAGCCAAACTTCAAAAGGAAAATTCAGATTGTTCTACTACGTAGGCTAAGCGGTTACTATATAACACAATAAAACCAACCCTTCTTGAAGTATCAACTCAACAGTGACTTTGACATCCTTATAAATCACCTAATGTTAAGAGAAAACTAACCCCCCTGTTCTCTCTTTCTACTAGCTATCTTCTTTCAACTAGACTATTGATGCTGGTTTGAGGATTGTGCTTGTGAGAGTCAAAAAGCAGAGAATTTTAGAAACATTTAATGGATGTTTGGGACACTTGAACACTTTAATTTGTTGAAATTGTCTTATCTCACCCCTCCTTTCTCACTCATCAGGTCAACAAGAAGATAGGCGTCGTTAGATCCAATTCTAAACACGCATCCAGAAACAATTTATTTGGTGTACGGAGTCAATCCTATTCAGAAGCCAATACTGTTATTGTTGTCCCACTTTCTTTCACTTCTGGAAAAATTTTAACAGCAACCACAGTCCTGGTGTTTAGACATTTTATGGTTATACTTAACAATAGCTAAAGGAATTCTCTCTAGGAAAGTGGAAACTACAGATGTTCACCCTACTCCTTATTCTCCTTATCACTTTTGTTTTTCTTTGTTCTCTCACTGTGTCTGTGCTACTGACTCTTTCCACAGAGACTACCAGTTAGACACACGTACCTACCAGAGGGCCACAGTTCCAGAGAACCACACTCAGCTCAACACAATGTTAGTACACACATAACATTGCACATTAACATTTTTCCTTGCCTGTTTGCTTTGTTCTACCTAGTTTTTTTTCCTTTTCTCCTCTTTATCTCTCTTCAAGGTATGTGTCAGTTGAATTCTAAGTCCTCCCCTCGCAGCATCAAACATGGCTCACCCCAAAGACCCTGTTGGCCACTGGAAGGACCTAGAAACATGGCTGTGCATTGTAACGAGCAGTCTCCTCCCTAAAACTGCTGAAACACTGCAGCCTCTAACGCAAGACCAGCTGCATGAGAACATAAGCAGCATAATGAAGCAAGACCCAAGCCAAAGCTTCAATTACAAAGAGCTGGCCAAAATCACTGGTACTTTGAGTCACACACTCATCGCCACCCTCAAGTTAAGTGACTGGCACGCCTCCCAACTCAAGCACAAGCTGACATGCCTGCAAGCCCGCATCGAGCAGCTAGAGCTGGAGGCTCATGAACGTCTGGAACAACCAAATGAGGGGAATAAAGGTACCAGAGAGGAGATAGATAAACTACAAGAAGTTCTAACAGCCATCACAGAACAAAGAGAACAAGCCAGAGCAGACCACACTGACATCGCTAACAAGCTAGATTACGCTGAACAGCTACTGAAGGAAGCGAATGTGGACTTAAGAGACAAGAAGGCCAGAATCAAAGCCCTTAAAACTTACCTAAGCAAAGCAAGACATGAGATCGACAGACTAATGCATGAAATGGATGAC
This sequence comes from Danio kyathit, assembly GCA_903798195.1. Taxonomy (NCBI): domain Eukaryota; kingdom Metazoa; phylum Chordata; class Actinopteri; order Cypriniformes; family Danionidae; genus Danio; species Danio kyathit. Next base: position 21,241,441 of record LR812527.1, read on the forward strand.
ATTAAAGAGGAGCTCCCCAGTGAACTCAGGCATGCCTATACACTGCGCCATGAACCTCCAAAGACAAGATGGGCACAAGCCTCGCCTCTGCCAAGCAGGACAGGATCCCCTGTACCTGAGCTCACACACATTGACAAAGGTGAGAAACTATGTCGAAGATCTTCACCAACACCTTCTAAAGAGTCTTACTTGACCCCACAGTGACGAGAGCCTTTGATAGCCAGTCACAGATCGTCATACAGTCTGGACCTCAAAGACCTTGACAAGCTGGCCAGAAACATTGGCAAGTTTACTCCAAGTGTGCCAGGGGGTTTGAAGTCCACGCTTATTTGCAAGACATTGATTTCCACCTGGAAATGAGACCCAATGTCTCTGACAAAGAAAGACTGTATTTGCTTCAAGCAACATCCATCCCTGAGGTGCGCAGCTTCCTGGACCGACAGCCGGCTCAGGTAAAGAACAATTATCATCTGCTCCAAGACGCCCTCATCAGAGAGTTTGCAGACCCTGACTCAGATCAAGGACTGTTAGGTGCTCTTGAGACAAAACAAGCTCGCAATGAGACCCCACATGCTTACTACAACCAACTCAGGCAAGCCTTTTTCGGAACTCGCAACGAACCAGATATCGAAGAAGACCTGAACTTTAAAACTCTCTTCCTGAGAAACCTCCATCCTGCAGATAGCCAACATCTTGGAGTACTCGCATGCCCACAAACAATGAGCACCCAACAATTGCGAGATTTAACTCAGAAAGCATACGACAAACAAAAGATGGTGTCAGAAAAAAACACCAAAACTGCAACAGTTTTTGACTTTAACACCCAAAGTCCAGAACTGGCACTAGAGGGTGCCCAACGCCGACACAGCGTGAGACCACCATCCCCAGAGTGGAATGCATCTTCGTCTAACAGACAACGAGACTCCAATTCTGAAAACAGACCTAAACAGAAGAACAGGCGCTGGGATGGAACGTCTAGACAACGACGCTCACCTGAACGCTACCAGGAAAGATCATGGAACCAGTCCACCTCATTTCAAAACCAATGGCGGTCAAACAAAAGCTGGTCACCAACCAATAGTCCTTCCAAGGGAAGACATCAAAACCCTGGATCTTCAAGCCCAAGGAGTCAACGAAGGTACACAGGAAATTTCCACACTGATAACGCTCAGACTCAATCCCAGCAAGGGGAAATACTCCACCGGGATTTGACCCTCAAGAACTGGTAAAAATTATGATGAAAGAGTTTTTCAAATGCATAGAGGAGGACAGGAAGTGGCAAAAGGAAAAAGCAGATTCAGCCCGACTAGTCGCCGAGCGGACAGACAGCGATCATCTGAACCAACAACCACTTGCAGGTGAAAGCTCTCATGTTCACAAGAGTGCCGTTTTGGTCGTCCTCCACTCCTCTGACAAACAGCAAATCAGTCCTGAAACTCTTCTTGACTCATGCCAAACTCCGGTCCCTCCATTACTGGGTGAAAATTTGACTGCTCCATCATCATTGAACAACAAATGGGGGAGGACCGCAACTTGACACAGATCAACTGTTCTACCCTCTACACACTAACATAACCTTTGACAATCTAGGTAAACACCTAGTTAAACACAACACTAATACTCTCTCCTCTACAGCACTGCTAGAACAACGTCTAGTAGAGAGGAGCCACTCCACTTATTCAATACTGTTTTTGCTGGTATACCTCGTTTTTGTTGCATAACTGTGCTTCTCCATTTCCTTCTTTCTCTCTCTCCCCCTAACTAATTTGAAGTTCCAGTCCCCTCCACAGGGAACTCCCGCAAATTTGGGCACAGGGCCCCAAAGTAGGATTGACTCCTTCTACCAAAGTGGTGTCAATTGCTACTAAAATTTTGCGTAATCTGAACTTAATTTAAGTTGAAGCTAGCACCACTCCATACTCGCAATGAAGTAGACTAGCTAAATAACTCAATTTGAATTGTTTTAGGCAATGTTACACTACACCTCAAGTGTTCCTAATCCAACCAGTTTAATCTAAAACCTGCACCAGAACTCAGTCTATGGAATGGAAATGTGGTTTGTGTCTTGTGTGTGTCTGTTCTCTCTCTCTCTACCTATGTCTCCTGTTCCAGTGTCTGCCGATGTTCATGCCAGGAACATCACCATCCAAATGGGGGAGATGAGGGGAGTCAACAGATCTTTCCAGAACTGAACAAATCACACACCACATTATTCCTAAAAGATTGAACGATGTCTACATGTCTGAGCTTTGATTTCAATTTCCAAGCAATCCACAGGCATGCAGCAAAAGGCAAATCTACAACAACCATTTGCCATTTGCGATTTCAACTGCGTCCTAATTAAGTTTACATCTTAAAACAATAAAGAGGTTACACTCAAAGACCCCCCCAAACCGGTCTTTGAGAGAGCTCAACAAACTCCTGTTACTTCACGCCTGCAAATGATGTCTGCAAGGGAATACACACTCTTAGGCAGACACAGAAGCGGTCAGAAACAAACCAGAATTTAAACGCTTTCATTTAAACTGTGTTTATTTGAGTAATGTATGTTTGTTTTATGTTTCTGTAGGTTTTTGTGTGTACATGTTCCATGTGTTTAACGTAACTGTTGTGGATAGGTAATGAGGTACAGCCGTTGCTGTTGCATGAAATCTACAGAACATTTGTGAAACATTTCATATTTGGCATTGATTGAAAGCTTGTAAAGTTTCAAATGCATTGGTTTATATGAAGAAACCATACTAGTAAAAATGTCCATGTTATAAAACTTTATTTTAATAGCTTCCGATTAAAGGCAGGTAATGCATGATTCTCACATGAAGTGCTAACCCAGCCTCCTAGAGGAGGAAATGGGGGTGTAATCCCACCCCGTAGCTTCTCTTATTGGACAATCCCTGTGTAGGCCACACTTATACCCAAGCCAATAAACTTTGAACAAGGAAACTTTCTTTGTCATCTTTGGCCGTGTCTTGCCACCGTCGTCGCTGCCTGGACGCTGCTATTCTCGTGCTGGCCGTTACATCACCTCGCCGGAAGCCTTGTTGCATCACGGAGCAAACCGCGACATTCACTTGCTGCCGGCTCAACCCCCGATCTGCTTGGGCAACCGCTTCAACAACAAGCAATCGGTTCAACTCATCAGAACTCTTGAAACACTGCCATAACTACAGAATTCCGCAGAGAGCCAACATCCGTATCCCTAGCAACCGACTCCAAACTTCCCTGAAAGTAAGGAAACCCCTCTCCATCGACGAGAGAATTCCAGCACATCACTGAAGTTGCTATGCTGACCAATCAGCTCCGCCGGAATTTCCCTTTGGACCAGTCAAGGAAACCGAAATTCCATCAGAATCGCAAGTAACACAAACAAGGTTTCTATACATTGCTGAACCTGTGTGAATTATATTTAAGTAGTAAAGAATATCGAAATTCTTTGCTTTTATGGTTTCTCTCAGGTTGCAATGCTAAGAACTTAGCAAATGCTAGAAGTTAAATTCTTACTCGCTCTCCGTCCTAACTCTCCTCAAACTGCTTGTCTGTGTGTGTGTGTATGTATGTGCGTTTGTTTGTTATGTAGATTAGTACGTTGTGTTATAGAGTAGCAATAAACTTGTGTTTCGTTTTAAGATCCGTGTTGGTGTGTTGTGTGCTTTATAAGTTAATGTCTCAGCTTCAGATACTGCTACCTTGCTCATTAAATAATTAGATACTGTTTTTATATTGTTATAGTTTGCCACATAATGATATAATACAGGATTGCTTTACACTAGCCATTCTATTTGCTGGACAAATGAGTAGGTTAAGTGTAAGCTTTCAATAATTCTATGTGAATCATGCTCGAATCTTTAGATTCGATACCCCAAAGTTTAAACGTGATTTAAACCAAAGAGCTGATTCCTTACAATTCACACAATGTCAAGCTGTAACATCATTAGACGTTGATATTTGCATGGTTTTAGGTTGGACATTGGATATTGATGTTGGCCTGACGTTGAGTTCTGACGCCAACACGATTTTCATTTCCAAACAAAATGCAAAGTCCCCATGACGTTAGGGTTCAACGTCAATCAGACATCATGTTGACGTCCTGTGCCTGCTGGGTGTTTAAGGCCATTTCGGTCATCATACAGTAAACATCCGTCATCTTCTCATCAGTGACATGCATCTAAACAGTCCCTGCGTCAATGCGCGTAAAGATTTTGAACATCTTCATGGACGCTTTTAATACTTCCAAACAGTTTGCTGAAATTATAAAGTGCACATGTCTTGTTCATTATGATGCGATTTATCTTCTACAGCAGGGCTATTCAATTAGTTTGTCATGGGGGCCAGTTCATGAAAAGCATCCCAAACGGGGGGCCGGAGAGATATGACTTGCAATATGAGTGATGACACAACAACAATATAAGAGCTCATATGCTGAATTTGTGCTCATAAAGACACCGACGTTGACTTTTTCTACATTAAAATGTTAATATGTTGTATTTTGAAACTACATAACATCACTGCATTGTACAATGTGCCTTTTTTTACAAGCATATCCAAATGTATTTCGAGGAACAAAATCAGTGTATTGCTCAAGCAGGCTTCTTCTACATTCAGACACATTTATATGTTTTGTTTTAAACTGCATCACAGTTAGGGATGCAACGATTATAGATTTTGGTTGTAGGTTTATAGTCTGAAGAATAATCATGGTTTCATAGTTATCACCATTATTATGCATTTATTAAATTTAAAACACGACTAGTTTAGAAAATCACAAAGAAAACTGCTTATATTTTAAAGTTTTGTTTATTGCTGCTTAGTAACCAAATACAGCACAAAATATTAATAAAAAAACAAACAATAGTCCATTTCTCTCTTTGGACTTAAAAATGAATTAAAAAGTTTTTGATTTAAACATGAGTGATAATTTTACAATTTTACAGAACAATGAATAAATACATAAAAATGAGAATAAATAAAATAGTATTTGTCTAATGTTAATTTAAGCTATATATTAGCTAAGAATTTAAATGAACTGTTATTATCTGTATTCATACATAATCATTTTAATAATTTGTAATAATTCATGTAACATATCTTTTGTTTACATTGCACTGAAAGCCACGCACAACTCTCACCACTACAGCCTGAAATAATTTCTACTGTGTGCCGCGCATGCAGGGCACAAGTGCGTCGGTCCACTTGCGAGCCGTGTGCGAACCTCTTCCAATATGCGCACGTCTCAATTGGAAATAATGTACTTGCGCGTGGAAAAGATGCAATATGTCAACGGCTTGCTGCTATAGTTAATCCAATGTGCGTGCGTATTGGCATAACTAGTTGCAGCAGTTTTTTTCCGTGCAACAGAAATTTGGCGTTGAGAAGCCTTTAATGAAAAAAGTGGGGTTAATAGTGAAATCAGCTAATCATTGCATCCCTATTAATGATATCAGTGCATTGTACAAAAGGCCTTTTCTACAAACATATCCAAATGTTTTCGGCTGCTCGCACCACTCAATTAATGTCAGGTGACTCGCGCTCTGCGCAGCCTATAACTGCAGCTCATGCTGTATTGAACAGACGCACGTCACTTCATAACTACAGCGGCTGTTTTTCAACTGAACTAAACTTATTTTTGATGTCTTGGTCACACTATTTGGGAGGCCGGAACAAACTGCCTCGGGGGCCGGGTTCGGCCCGCGGGCCGCCAATTGAATAGCCCTGCTCTACAGTATGTGCGATTTGATTGGACAGGAATCACAGGATTGATTTGTCTAATCCCATGGACAAGAAAAATAAAGTAGTGACTGCAGGTTGAAGGAAAGTAGTGGAGTAAAAGTACAGATACTGCACTAAAAATGTACTCAAGGAAAAGTAAAAGTACACATTTTTAAAACTACTCAGTAAATTACAATTTCTGAGAAAAAACTACTCAAGTACAGTAATTTGAGTATTTGTAATTAGTTACTTTACACCACTGAATATAATTCATGCCCCCGTGACAAACTGGGGTATTAGACGCAAATAAGGAGTAAGGACTGGTGAGAGGGTTATGGAATTTAATAACGCACACCAAATGAAAAGAAAAAACTTCCACATTTCTCAATGTGTGTGTGTGTGTGTGTGTGTGTGTGTGTGTGGTCCTCTACTGACAGCCGCGTGTGTGCATCTTGTCCAAAAATATGGCAAAAAGTCCTACATGATGGTAATAGTTTGATTGCGGTGTTTACTTCAATAATGCCACTAATATATGCATACTCCACATGTCTTAATTCCATTTCTGTTTAATTCAGTTATGACATTAGTCGGATTAAGGTAATCAAAATTTGCTGTTTCGAGCTTATATAGGCCTACAGTTCAAAATTCATGTTTAACTGAATAAACAGTTAGTAAACACAAGTACATCTTATTGAACATCATTTATTTTCATCACCAATTATCATGAGTGTGTATGGATGTTCGTCGGGATTGGGTTGCAGCTGGAAGGGCATCCGCTGCGTAAAACATGTGCTGGATAAGTTGGCGGTTCATTCCGCAGTGGCGACCCCGGATAATTAAAGGGACTAAGCCGAAAAGAAAATGAATGAATTATCATAGTAGAACAGTTTCTGAAACAGTTTGTGATGCATTTTGGAAACAGAAGATGAGCCCCTGGTCTAATGTGCCACCTGGCTTGCGAAACCCGTTCTCAAAGACTTACTTTTAGTCATATTTGGGTAGCACACATATTCTGAATGCCTTTGGCAGAATTCATATGAGCCATTTTAATCTAGATTAATTTAGATTAATTTCAAGATTACAGTGAGATTATTCTAGATGTAATGAGACCATGTCTGGGCACTACAAGTCCCAGCAGGCTTAGCGCCATGTAAGGAAGTGTTGTTGTGGTTGTTTACGTGTGGACACTTTATTTCCTGATTGCGCCGTAAATTAACAACAGGTTGCAGAGTGATCGGCGCTAAAGTATATAAGTGAGTCACAAAGTTTGTTTGCCTTCCTGTTTCTAAGTTCCGTATTCGGGTCGCGGCACATAAAGGCCGGTAGGTTTGGAGTTTATTTTTGTGATGTGCGCTCTCTCTTTCTCGTTGATTTTACGGTTTTAATGCATGCATAAACTGGCATTGTAGAGTCAACACTTCACGTGAGGGGTAGCTGATGATAAGCAAACCAGATTAACACTGCCAGATCTTCATTGAGAGCTTATTTTAAAGAGGTAGACGTTATATCTTTTTACTAAACTGTTTTTAGGATTGTGTTTTAATTATATTATCTTTTTATTTTAGTGCTACTATTGGATCATTGCCTACTGATTGTTGCCTGAGTGTCAGAATGGGAAATTATGGATCTTAGAGGTATTGTTTAAAACAAAGAAGGATGTTTATTTCTATTTTAAATTGCGTTTTATTTATAGGATGTTTTATTTTGTGATCTTTTTTTTTATATTCTGAGTTCCTGTGTTGTAATGAACTGTGTTTTCCCTTTTTAGGGATGTACGGTTGCTGTTTACTTTAGACCTACAATAATATTTTGGTTATTGAGTTTTTCTTGTTTGATATTCGTTGTATGTGAATTTGGGTTGTTTATTATGCTGTTAGTGTGACTACAGTTTGTATTTCTATTTTTTTTTCCTTTTGTTAATCTTTTCATTCTTTTGTAGGTTCTGTTGGATTTGCTTTATATCATCAGTGGCCACTGGGTTCCCTGCACTGTGTGGATGGCGGTGGAGAAAAGGTGGTTGGGATTGAGTGATGATTTGGTCACTGTATTGAGTTGTGTTTTTTTTGTTGCAGTGTGATTGCTGTGAGCTGAGTGTGGTGAGAACACTGCTGCTTGGGTACCTCATCTGTCCTCACTTTCTGGGTAACCGGTGGCCATTAGTGGTTTGTTTTTTTCTTTTTGTTTTGTTTATTTAATTTTCCCTCCTTGTTGGTATTAATGATGAAGAATATTTGTACCTTTTAATACTCCTATTTGTAAAATAAAGTGTAATTGATTTTCCTAATTGTATGTCACTTCATTCACCCTCTGCTGAATCTTTTTGTAATTGGCAAAAGTCATCTGGTCACATAGATTTAAAAAAAAATAATCTATGCCCATATATATATATATATATATATATATATATATTATTATTTTTTTTTTTTTTTTTTTTTCCTATATATTTTTATATATATATTTATATTTTCTTTTTTTTTCAATTTATTACCATTATTTAACCAGAAAGTTCCATTGAGATTTCAAATGTCTTTTACAAAAGAGACCTGGCCATAACAGTCATATAGTAAAACAATTTTAAAATACAAAAACACCACATAACATTTCATCAGTGCTCTCAACAAAAACAAGCACATTCTTCCAATACCACTCTCTTTATAATGCCTTTACACTTACCGAAAGACACTATTTTATTTAGTTTTAAGTCCTTTTGCAAATTATTCCATGCCTAATGTGCACAATAAGAAAATGCATTTTTTTTCCCAGCTCTGTTAAACTCGGTTTATTAAAAAAAGCAAACACTGGTAATTGCCAAAACTAAGACAAAGAAGAGTACAAAGATAAGCTGAAAGTTTACCTAACATAGAGTTATAGTTGTTGTTTTCTGCGTACAGCTAGTGATGTCCTGCCCACCGTCTCATATAAAATGCAATGATGAGTACAGAATTTTGCATTTGTAATAAAACGTAGTGAAGCATGATATATCGAATTACGTCTTGTTAGAATAGCAGATGCCACATGAATGTATAATATATCACCATAATCAAGCACAGATAAAAAAGTAGCTTTTACAAGTTTCTTTTTAGCATTAAAAGTAAAATTAGATTCATTTCTAAAATAAAAGCCAAGCTTCAGTTTCAGTTTCCTAATCAGATTAGCAATGTGTACATTAAATAAGAGCATATCATCAATCCAGATACCGAAGTACTCAATTGTTTTTCCATCAAATATATTATATCAAATATAGTAATATTACTGCACTAGTGAGGAAATAATTTTCAATGATCCCATTAAATTATTTATTTAAAGTCAGCATGAAACAGACATTGCTATTATTAAAGAATGAGAGTAAATTCTCTCAATTAAACAATAAGGCAGCATATTTCAAAAATATATGTGCATGGAGAAATCATTTATATGAAATACTTCAATATTCCATAAAATAAAAAGAATTGTCTGTTTTGATTTAACACTGACTTAAATGGTCACATCCACATAACTAGAGAAAAGGGAGCGATGTCAGGCTCCAGGTCAATTTACCTCATAGACTAGCAGAAAGAGAGAGACAGGTCTGGCTGCTCTCTTTGCCAAGTGCTATGATGAGAAAACCATTCTCATATCCCCTATCATCTGTTAAACACACTTACATAGGCACAAAATTGGTATTATATGCATACTGTATACAGTGGCTCCAAAACGTGGACACTTTTTGACTTAAAATGTATGAATGCCATTGATTTATATATAAAACATCAAACTAAATGGCACCAACAAACAGATGCCGAATGATGGTACTTCAGCTTTGACCTGGAGATTTCACAGTGCCAGTAACTGGAAGAATTTTAGGTTTCAGCATGATTGGTAAATGAGTTTTGGTTTTGGTGCTGGACATAATAAGGATTACTGAGACTGCGGTAAACTGTTAGTAATGAAATAGTTTGGTTTCCTGTCAGTAAATAATGTATCCCAGATTTAGTTTCGATATTAGGACAGTATGCTACATGTATCAGCAAATTGCTATTGTGTGCTGTGTGATGATGTGTATAAAACAATAAAATCTAATGTCAGATGTATCACACATTTACATAACACTTCTTTCAAATGGATAGATTAGGCTGACAACAGCACATTGAGGGAACATAAATACAAACTTTGAAAACAAAATTCTGGATTGTTTTAATTTGAATTCGATTTTAATTTGAATTCATTAAAATGAACCTAATGTTGGGTTTGTCCATATTTGACCCAAAGTTGGGTTATGACAACCCAAAGTTTTATAAATTGGGGAATCTGTTTAAAATGTATTGGAAGCTGAAACTGTTTTGTGTAAATTATATTTAAAAAAATGTGAAAATGGTGTCGTCATGTGTATTACATGTTCAGTCTACAGACAAGTGAGTACCTGGCAACCAAAAACAACAATGGTTTAGAAAAGCTTGTGTTTCTTCACAAATATCCACCATCAACTACTGGACTGGTAAGTATAATACAATTCAATTCATCTTTATTTGTATAGCGCTTATACAATGTAGATTGTGTCAAAGCAACTTCACATGGAAGATTATAGTGAATTGAAACAGTGTCAGTTCAGTTTTCAGAGATTAAGTTCAGTTCAGTTTAGCTCAGTTCAGTGTGGGTTAATAATCACTACTGAGAGTCCAAACACTGAATAGCAAATCCATCGATGCGCAGCTCTACAGATCCCGAACCATGCAAGCCAGTGGCGACAGCGGCGAGGAAAAAACTTCACCAATTGGCGAAAGCGAAGATTTAAAAAAAAACCTCAAGAGAAACCTGGCTCAGTTGGGCACGACCATTTCCCCTATGGCCAAACGTCTTGTGCAGAGCTGCAGTCTAGGCGCAGGAAGCTGGACCTCAGCGAAGACTCGTCTGTCCTTGGAGCATCACAGGAGTCAGTCATGCTCTCACTCCATGAAGACCACCACAGCAGCTGCTCAGGATACGGCCTGGTCCAGAAAACCTTGGGATCATCTCGTCGCTGGTCTCGGATCGCGTCAGTGGCACTGCATAGTCTGAGGGCCTCGAGATGAGTACCCCCAGGTGGAAATACAGAATAAGGAGAATAATTAGCATAGCTGCTGTTCATAGTGTATATAAACGAGAACCAAAATCATGTGTGGGGCACATCATGCGTCATACCGCTATGTACTGCACTGAGTGTATGCTTTGCTAAAAAGATAGGTCTTTAATCTAGTTTTGAAGAGCGAGAGTGTGTCTGAGCCTCGGACATTATCAGGAAGGCTATTCCAGAGTTTAGGGGCCATAAATGAGAAGGCTCTGCCTCCTTTACTCGACTTTGATATTCTAGGTACTACCAGAAGCCCTGAGTTTTGAGATCGTAAAGAGCGGGTTGGGTTGTAGCGAGACAGGAGGTTGGTTAGATAAACAGGAGCTAGATTATTTAAAGCTTTATAGGTAAGGAGTAATATTTTTAATTCATTACGAAACTTAACAGGCAGCCAGTGTAAGGAGGATAAAATTGGGGTGATATGAACATATTTTCTAGATCTGGTAAGAACTCTGGCAGCTGCATTTTGCACTAGCTGGAGTTTGTTAATAGAGGATGCTGGGCAACCAGCAAACAGAGCATTACAGTAGTCCAGCCTAGAAGTCATGAAAGCATGAACTAGCTTTTCTGCATCTGATATGGATAGCATACTTTGCAATTTAGCAATATTTCTCAGATGAAAGAAAGCAGTTTTTGTGACATGGGATATATGATTTTTGAAAGTTAAATTGCTGTCTAATATGACACCCAGATCTTTTATAGTAGCAGTGTTGCCAATTTAGCGACTTTGTCGCTAGATTTAGCGACTTTTCAGACCCCCCTAGCGACAAATTTTCAAAAAAGCGACTAGCGACAAATCTAGCGACTTTTTTGTTTGTTACTGGAGATGTTTATAGACTGTTATTTGTCCATTACTGTACCGTCCCTACTCTTCTCAACGAGCTGCGGGTGATGCCCCTCCCCTGCCTCAGAGCACTGACAGGCGACCCAGTTCTAGTAAAGCAGTCTCTCTCCCACCTGCAGCCTGACAGCAGATCACTCTTCTGCGTACCGACGCCAAATGAATTAGCACCGGCAGTTTGAAGGTATTTCCCTTGTACAGTCAAACCAATCTGCTTCTCCTTTAATTTAACAATTTATTTTGACCGTTTATTCTTTTCTTGTTCACAATCACAGATATTTTAAGTGAGTTTCAGAACTTGTCTGAGTTTATTACGTCTGAGAGATTACTCTAAATTCACTACACATCTATAATGATATACTGTATTCAAACAGCAATAAATTTAGTGGAGTTGACATGCATAACGTTACATAAAGCGTAGTCTAAATATAAATACCCCTTTATTGACCATAGGCTGTTAAATAAACAGAAAGGGTAGAACGTGATGACGTCAATAATATGCAAATTAGCGTATGACGTAATCTAGCGACTTTTAGCGACATTTCGGGCAGAGCTTAGCGCCTTTTCGTTGAAAAAAGTTGGCAACAGTGTATAGTAGAGCTAACGCTAACTTTGTATCCCTCTAGTTGCAGGTCCAGTTGTGAGAACTGCTGTGTACAGGATTTAGGCCCAATAAGTAATACGTCTTTTTTGTCTGAATTTAAGAGAAGAAAATTGTTGTTCATCCAGTCTTTAACATCTTTGATACACTCGGTTAGCTTAGACAGTTCAGACATCTCATCAGGTTTAGTTGAATTGTATAATTGAGTATCGTCTGCATAGCAATGAACGCTGATCCCGTGTTTTCTAATAATGTCCCCCTGGGGAAGCATGTATATTGTAAACAGCAAGGGGCCTAAAACTGATCCCTGAGGGACCCCGTACTTTACTGGCCTGACTTGTGAAAGCTGTCCATTAATATTCACAAATTGGTAACGGTTTGCTAAGTATGACCTAAACCATTCAAGAGCCTGTTTTTAGACACCTGTAGAATTTAAGCGGTCTATGGGAATATTGTGGTCAATGGTGTCAAATGCGGCGCTAAGATCAAGTAGAACTAATAGTGAGATGCACCCTTGGTCAGCAGTTAAGAGTAAATCGTTGGTTATTTTTACTAATGCATTTTTATTTGCCAATTAGTTTGAAAAGGGATTGTTTTAACAACACTGTAATACAATTTAATACATCAGTGTTGTCCAAATGCACCCTAATTTAGCTTGAATAAGTTCAGGATTAATAAAATTCAGTGAATCATAATTAATCAATAACTTGCATTCTCATTTAAATGCTCTGAAACTGCAGCTGTAGTCTAACTATTAATAAAAGTTCAAAAGTATTTTTAACTAGTATTTTTTATATATAATTTTGTTAAAATATTTTTGACATCATAATAGTTAGATTTTTCTTTCAAAAATCTAAAAAAAAAAAACAATTATCACATTTGTTGGCAATTTCTTCTCACAACTAAAATAACAGAATAATTGTAAATTAACAGTTTTTCATATTTTGCAATTCATTTTTTTTTTTTCATTTATTTTGAATTGCATTATGGGTCCTTAATTCAACACAGAAGATTATGGTCCCATAATGCAATTCATAACTGTAAATAAACAGAAAAAAATGTGTGTATATATACAGTTGATGTCAGAATTATTAGCTCCCCTAAATTATTAGCCCGTTTATTTCCCCCCCCCCCCCCCCCCCCCCCAATTTCTGTTTAACGGAGAGAAGATTTTTTCAACACATTTCTAAACATAATAATTTTAATAACTAATTTCTAATAACTGTTTTATTTTATCTTTGTCACGATGACAGTAAATAATATTTGACTAGATATTTTTCAAGACACTTCTATACAGCTTAAAGTGACATTTAAAGGCTTAACTAGGTTAATTAGGTTAACTAGGCAGGTTAGGGTAATTAGGCAAGCTATTGTATAATGATGGTTTGTTCTGTAGACTATCGAAAAAATAAATAGCTTAAAGGGGCTAATAATTTTGACCTTAAAATAGCTGAATAACTGTAAATTAACAGTTTTACATATTTTGTGATTAATGTTTTCTTTTCATTTATTTATATATATATAATTTTTTTTTTTTTTTTTTTTACAAAATATAAAACAAAAAAATAAAAGAACAAGCTAAAAAAATACTACAAATATAAATAAACACTATAATATTCTTGTCATGAGCCAGGTTTGATCTGGGCTCCTCTATTCTGCCTGTTCTCAGCTGTTTCCTCTCACAATCAGCGCTGGCGCGCACGCATTACTCACCTGCAGCTCTTTTCTTCTGATTTCTCCCTCTACTCGCCCTTTTGTAAAGTGTTTTGCCAGATTATTGTGATTTATTCTCTTCACGCTCTGTGTGGTTTCTCATAACATTAAAGCAATCATCAGCGTGTTCCAGCCCAGTCTAGTCTAGTCTTATCCTGTGATATTCAAGTCAAGTAACCGCCAGCCTTACCTGTGATCCGCGCAGCCACCCCGTGGTGTGGGTCCCCTCCTCACCTCCGTGCTCGCCAGCCCTAGCATCCGCATCTCCGCCGGGAACCTCTCCTTCTCCGAATCCTTCGGGAACCCACCTCGGCTCTGGGCTTGAGAGAGAAGCGTTTGGGGCCGAAGACCCAGTCTGCGTTGTCGCCGACGAATGGCAGCTGCCTTAGTTCTTTAATAAAATTTCTGTTTGAGCAATCTTGACTCCGTATTCTGTCCGGTCACTGACAGAATAATCTGGCCAATACAGACAACCCCTCAGATGGAACCAGGTACAGAATTCCCCATCTGCTCTGCCGTGGAGGTGCAGGGCACTATGGTCGGTGGATGAAGAGGAGCTATCTGCGGCAAGGCACGCGGTGGAGAGCTTGTCAGCCCAGGTCACCGAGCTCACTGCTCAACTACGAAGCCTGCGGTTTGAGTCACCCCCTACTCCAGATTTTCTACTCTCCCCCGAGCCCAGGATTAATAATCCACCACTCTATTCCAGTCAGTCCTCTGAGTGTTGGGCTTTTTTAACCCAATGTGAGGTGGTTTTCTCCCTCCAACCCACCACTTATGCCAATGACCGTGCCAGGGTGGCGTTTGTGGTTTCCCTTCTCATGGGACGTGCGAGAGACTGGGGAGCGGCTGTATGGGAGGCAGATTCCGAGTGCTTTTATTCCTTTACTATGTTCAAGCAGGAGATGATTAAGGTATTCGACCGCTCAGCCCATGGGAGCGAGGCTTCGCGTCTTCTTGCCACTCTACGCCAAGGGAGAAGATCGGCAGCTGATTATGCCATCGAGTTCCGCACACTGGCTGCCACTTCTGACTGGAATGAGCCGGCCCTCACTACTCGATTTCTGGAGGGTCTCAACGCTGAGGTAAAGGATGAACTCTTTGCTCACGATCTGCCTGCCCAATTTGACCAACTAGTGGAGCTGGCTATCCGAGTGGATAGACGCCTCGATCGTCGTCACCGTCGTTCCCCTTCAGCGTCAGCCACTCCTCGCCCCCGCTCTTCTCTGGCGTCAATACCTGAGGTGGAACCTATGCAGTTGGGCTCCATGCACATTTCTGAGGCGGAACGACAGCGCCGACTGGCGGGGAGACTGTGCATGTATTGTGGGGCGCCGGACACATCGCCTATAAGTGCCCAGTAAAAGGGGATGCTCGCCAGTAGATCGGGGGAGTACTGGCGAGCGCAACTACCCTTTCCCTATCATTCACAATTCCTGCACCTTTCTGTCTGCCACCCTCCATTATAAGGAACTTTCTATCTCTTGCTCTGTCCTTATTGACTCGGGTTCAGAAGGAAATTTTTTGGACGAGACTTGGGCGCTCGACCATAATATTCCATTCCAGACACTCGATCCTTCTCCCACCGTCTTCGCTATCGATGGACAGCCTCTCACCAAGATCCATCGAGTCACGCTCCCTGTGAGTCTCACCGTCTCTGGGAATCACAAAGAGACAATTTCTTTTTATTTGTTTCACTCCCCTCTTACCCCTATTGTATTAAGCCATCCGCGGCTGCTCCAACATAACCCACACATAGACTGGTCCAGAGGGTCAATAATATTAAGTTTACCTTGCCATGTAAAATGTCTTGTTTCTGCAATGTCTACTTTGACTTCTGTTTCTGTGTTTCAGGAGTGGCCTGGAGACGTATCTGGTATTCCTGAGGAGTACCACGATCTGGCACCGGTTTTTAGTCGCTCCTGGGCCGCATCACTACCTCCTCACTGTCCCTATGATTGCTCCATCGATCTCATTCCAGGGAGTGTTCCCCCCCGTGGTAAGCTCTATTCCTTATCCGCTCCCGAACGTCTAGCCCTCTAGAGTTATCTTTCGGAATCGCTCGCTGCAGGCACTATAGTCCCGTCTACCTCTCCAGCCGGAGCTGTTTTTTTCTTTGTTAAAAAGAAAGATGGGTCGTTACGCCCCTGCATAGATTATCGGGGGCTCAACAGCATTACCATAAAGAATCGCTACCCTTTACCCCTCATGTCCTCCGCTTTCGAGATCCTGCAAGATACGAGGGTGTTTACTAAGTTAGATCTGTGTAGGGCCTTGCACACGTAATACACAATTATGTAGTGCGTTAACTTTAAATTAGCTCAAAGGGAATATAACAGAACTTAAAGCGGCTCCAAAAGAATCGACTCTCTTGAACTGAACAAACAAATCGTCCAGCGCTCGTTTGAACAGACAGGGCTGTTGACTCAAAAATGAATATTACTATTCGAACTAAAGTAAAACACTTTAATATTTAAGCAGGGTAACAAGATCTAGGTATAAGGCATTAAATTAACAAGTATACACGGGTCACTTTCCTTTCAATACAAAAGAGACTTTATTGACTACAAACAAACTAGCAAAAACACACACACACACACGCATTCATACTGGTTGCAGACAAGAAATAGAAGGAAAGAAGAGTTTAGGAGAGATGTGATGTAAAACCTCAAGATATAAAACCTAACCAAGCGAACCAAATAATCAATTCAACCTTTACTGTGTCTTAGACAGGGTTATCTATCATTTAACATGATTAGCAGATCATACACCAGTTCAGCAATGGATCTGGAGATGTACTTGCGTTCCGTAGTGATGTGGTGAAATCCCTCCGTGGAGCTGGATTCTCACATGAGTTCGCTGGGGTTTGGCTGGTCGTTGAAGTGACGTCTCTGAGGCTGGTGATGAATGAAGTCCAGTAGTTTAAGTTGGAGACGGCCAAACTGTTCTCGTGTTGACAGGTTTCGCAACGCAACTTAACTAGACTCTCGACGGAAAGAAAAGAAAGAAGAGTAAACGGAAGATGGGGAAGTTTGAGGCTGGTCTCAACCCATCTTAATGTCCAAGTCCAGCTGGACTGGACCCGGAGAAGAGTTGTCCTCAACTCACAACAGCTGCTGCTGCTTCGCTGCCTTTCGCCCCTCGCCTCGCCGTTCTGCCCTCGCCTAAAGAATGTTTTGGGAGAGATGGGTTTTATCACCAATGTTTCCGGCCCCTAACAGAGCTCAGACATATAGCATTAAGCATACATTTATAATATGAACGAAACATTTTACATATCTATAATTAAAAAGGAATGAAAGAAAGGGAAAGGATTTCACTCATTCATCTCAAATAACATACACGTAATGGTACGTTTGTAATAACTCAAAGCATAATGGGTTATCCATGATTAATGCATTCTTAACATATACAGGATTCAGGTGTCATACAAGAGCAATAACATTACATTTCATTAAAAGTCCGCTATCATCGTTTTGAGGATGATCTGATGAACTTTAATGTTTGATGATAGTTTTAAATTTCAGAGAGGATTTTGATTCTCTGTTTTGGACCAAAGTCAGTCAATTTTCTGTCTTGCATGGGGGCTGGAAAACCCCATTTCCTGAGGTCAAACACGAGCTCTTTGTTAAGAAAATTGTGTTCTCGTGATCAGTTACCCGTTCGTCTTGAGATAACTTGATCATAATAGTGGGTCCGATGACACTTAACTGATGATGATGAACCAGTCATGGGGCCCATAGCCGCAAGGCATCCGCTTCCTGCTCTGTACTGCACCAATGTGGCCTGACCTTCTGATTTTGGTCAGAGACAAAAAAGAATGGCTCTCGATCAAGGTGATTCTGATCACAGGTGTCGACTCAGTTATAGGTGTCTGCATTGAGTCCCCACATCTGCGTAACGCGTATCACATAGTGCGCATTAAAGCCGGGCACGAATGGAAGACGGCTTTTAATACCCCGCTCGGTCACTTTGAATATCGGGTTCTTCCCTTCGGCCTAGTCAACGCTCCGTCCGTTTTTCAAGCACTGGTAAACGATGTTCTATGGGACATGCTTAATATTTTTTTTCGTTTACATGGACGATATTCTTATATTCTCCCCATCTTTGTTGGTTCACATCCAGCAAGTACGTCGAGTCCTCCAGCGTTTACTTGAGAATCGCTTGTTCGTCAAAGCCGAGAAATGCGAATTTCACGCTAGCTCTAACATTTTTGGGGTCTGTTGTCTCTAGTGAGGGAATTAGTACGAATCCTTCTAAGGTACGTGCGGTTGTAGAATGGCCTGTACCCGATTCCCAGTCGGCTCTCCAGAGATTTCTCGGGTTTGCTAATTTCTATCGCCGTTTCATTCGAAACTTCAGTCAAGTTGCGTCTCCGCTTACCGCTCTAACATCCACCAAGATCCACTTTTTGTGGACTCCAGTTGCTCAAGCAGCATTTGCGCATCTTAAGGAACTTTTTTCTTCCGCCCCCATCCTCATCACTCCGGATCCGTCTCATCAATTTATTCTCGAGGTTGACGCATCTAGTGTAGGCGTTGGAGCGGTCCTTTCACAACGCGCTAGGGATGAGCGGATCCACCCATGTGCCTTTTTTCCCACTGCCTATCATCCGCAGAGCGTAACTACGATGTTGGAGATCGCGAACTCCTCGCGATTCGCCTTGCCATCGGCGAGTGGCCGCTAGAGGGCTAGAGGGATTCTCCATCCCTTTCGTGGTTTGGACGGACCACCGTAACCTAACCTATATTCGATCAGCCAAGCGGCTTAACGCCAGACAAGCGCGATGGGCTCTCTTCTTTAGTCGCTTTGATTTTTCTGTTTCCTATCGACCCGGTAACAAGAACGTTAAACCGGATGCTCTCTCTCGCCAGTTTATTTCTACCGATGACGAGTCGTCCACCGAGACTAGGGATGCACCGATGCCGATACTTGGATCGGATATCGGTTCGATATCGCATATTTTTGCTGGATCGGGTATCGGCCAGCTGGTACCGATCCAAATCCGATCTTGCACGTGCGCTATATTCTGTGTTTATAAGCCAACTAATAGGCTACATGAAGCCTATTTTAAGGCACTAGAACATTGTCATGTAGGCCCACTATACCCGAAATGTTCTGATGCCATTCTACAGTTTAATGTGAAGTACAGATGAATATTAAAGTGTTTAAATTCATGTTCAGTTCAGCGCTTCCCGCCGCTGCGCGGCTGCGCCCGTCAATCATTCTCCATTCATTCACAATTCAGTCTGCTTGTCGCATTTGACAACAGGAAAAACTCTCTCTAAGACTATTTGTTCCCTTTAGTCTAAATAATTAGTGGAGATATGCATTTAGTTTTGCATTAAATGGGTTCATTTTGACCTGCAGCAGGAGTTCATTTCATCATGTTTGCGCTGCTGTGTGTGTTAGAGCAGATCGCATTCGCAATACTGGAGTGGAGACGGTTATTACCTGCTCGTCACACACAAAGTCGGCCTACCTGAAATGTTTAATTAGAAAAGTCTCAATAATACATTGGACAGATCCTCAACGCACTTATTTCTTCCATTGAGCTGCTGTTTTGCAAATGTCTGCAGATACCGGAGCGCTGCGCGCTGTCTCCGATGCATCAAGCGCTTTCATTCACGTGCCGGCTGCATGCGCAGAGGCGACGTGCGCCGCTCCGTATAAGATTCTTACAATGTGTTTGTTCTCCCATCCTTCAGATTGAGTTTATTTTTCTACGGTGAATACATTAATTGCTGCGAATAGTTTTAAAGCCTGGCCCTTTGTGGTCAATAGTTTATTAAATAAATTAAAGGTGAAACTGACGGGCGCAATATGGATTGTTATTAACAGAAAATGATTTAGCCTAATATAGGCTATTCTGAAACTGTGAACATTTCACTGTAATTTTATATATTTATTAAACAGACCAGTTTGTGTTTTGGCGCTGAAGCATATAAGATTTAGAGAGGAATTAAGTAAAACTGGCACCAGACGGTTTAGTTTAATCTGCATCAAATCTGCAGGAAAATATCAGGCTGTAATTTAATATAATTAATAAATTTAATAAAAGGCTGATTATTTTACCAACGATGTCAAATAGCCTATTGCAGATATCAAAGAAAAATCTTAATATTAAAAAGGAAAGGACAATATCACAAGGAATGCTCAAATAATGTTTTTAGTTAGATTGTGCCGTCTGTCATATATACCTATAGGTCTGTTATTTTTTTACTAAAGAAGATGATTTCAGTTTAGCACCAGAGCTATAGAAACTGCTCATTTCGGTTAATTTGGGCTCGTTAACCGAACGTTAACCGCAAACAGATTAATATTAAAATATTAATAAAAAAATAATTGACGTGCCTATATTTTGTATGACACATTAAATATTGCATTTTAAAATACTTATTTATTTTAAATGCAAACAGCATACAGAACATAATATAGCATCTTCACCTGCTGTGTTTTTAGCAGCATATAGAAAAACAGAAACTAAACAAAAAGAATAAAATAAATCCTGCTCTAGATCTTTCCCTTAAATGACAAATTTTAATTACAAAACGAAAACACTGACTTTTTAAGAACCGGCAGGCTGTTTGTCCAATCATGTTTTTTTTCTTCCATCAAATAAAAATATCAGGCTACCTCAAATAGATCGCTCCAAAATATGCATTTAATTAATGTTAATTAATTAATGTTAAATATTACAAATCCCCTCTCAACATGTTTAAAAGAATTCATTAGTTTAAAGATTATGTCTTTAATTACGATAATGGCTTATTTCCTCTGTCTCATTCGCGGTTCATGTGCGCGCGCTGCGTGTAATGAAAGACAATGAACCTAAAGGTTCTATGTTGACTTTTTGTAAAGTATTGGCTACTACATAGCATATAACATGTTGTTGTTTACATATGATATTGCATTATTTGCATACATGTTTTTTTTAAGCTGTAAAATAAAAAACCCAGGTTTGGTGCGAGGTCCATTAGCCTATGCAAAAAAAAAAAAAAAAAACTTTAGATTTGTTTGATTGGTAGATTAGGCTATGTAGGCTATTTAGAAAATTATATTATATAAGAACTATTAATAACTGTAATTTTCCAAATAGAAAAAAGGTTGGATTGTTAGTTGAACACTAAATCACCATAGCCTATATTGAGTTTATGACACGGCTCTGGCAGCACAGAGGCGATCCACATCAGCGCTGGCTGGTTTGTCAACAATTCTGTGTCAAACTATGAGCAGAAATATCCTTCTTTCATTTTGCTTCTTTGACAAAATATGTAGGCACGTGTGGTTGCACGTTACTGTGACTGCACGCGCTTTTCCATTCCAAAAACGTGAGGCGCACTGCACTGCCTTTATTGATGACAAGATAAAAAAGAGCGCGGTGCTTTTTTTATGTCACTAGGAAACGACTGAATCAGCTGAGCAGTATTGTGCAGCGCGAGTGTTCCTGACAGTAATTGTAATTTTTAATTGCATTATGATATTTAAGATTTGTAAAGTCATACAGCTTTGAATGACTTGAAACAGCGACCACAAGTCTCTCCTCCATCATTAAAAGCTCGCCGAAGTCGTTTTGACAACACAGACACTGCTGTCACCTCAAAGAAAACCCAACCCCGCCTCTGCTTTCATTTGATTGAAGAATGAAAAAGATGAGACTGATGTAACACGCTTTTTCTGCTGGAGAGCACATAGCGCGCAACGGCAAAACATTAGTAAACCATGCAAAAGATGCACCTATCAGTCTCAAGGCAAAAAGCGTTGGGGACAACAAAAAAACGGCACAGTATCGGGATCGGATCGGTATCGATCGATATTCAGAATTTTGGTATCGAGATCGGATCGGTTGGGAAAAAATGGTATCGGTGCATCCCTAACCGAGACCATTATCCCCGTGGGGCGAGTAGTTGGAGCTCTCGTTTGGGGCATTGAGCGTCAAGTCAAAAGGGCGTTAACCCGCGCGGTTGTGCCCAGCAGCTGCCCCAAGGGTAAATTATTCGTTCCTAAATCCGTACAGCCGGCAGTCATACGCTGGACCCACTCGTCTAAACTCGTCGCCCATCCTGGCATTAAGGGCACCCCGCTACCGCCTCCCAACGCTTCTGGTGGCCTTCTATGGCTCGCGACATCCGTCGATACGTCTTGTCATGTTCTGTTTGTGCACAGTCCAAACCTAATAATTCTCCTCCTGCTGCGGCCGCTCGCTATTCCTTCACGGTCGTGGTCTCACATCGCCATCGACAATACGGTTATTCTTACAGTAGTCGACCGGTTCTCTAAGGCCGCGCACTTTATCCCGTTACCCAAACTCCCATCTGCTAAAGAAACTGCGCTAGACGTATTTGATCATGTTTTTAAGATCCACGGTTTACCCTCTGATATAGTTTCTGACCGCAGACCCCAATTTGCATCTCAATTTTGGAGGGAGTTTTCCCGACAGATAGGAGCCACGGTCAGCCTATCGTCTGGGTTTCACCCTCAAACTTATGGGCAAGCCGAGCACATAAATCAGATTTTGGGACGCTTGCTCCACACGTTAGTCGCTCACAACCAGTCGTCTTGGTGTGAGCAGCTAGGGTGGGCTGAATATGCCTATAATTCACTGCCCACCTCCTCTACCGGTATTTCTCCTTTTCACTGCTGTTTGGGATATCAACCTCCTGTATTTTCCACCCAGGAATCTGAAGCCGCGGTGCCTTCAGTCCAAGCCTTCATAAAGCGCTGTCGTCGCACTTGGCTTAGAGCACGGAAATCTTTACTCCAAAATAATGCTAATCGTCATCGTATCAAAGCTCCTCGTTATGTCTGTGGCCAGAAGGTCTGGCTATCCACTCGTAACCTTCCTTTACAGTCTCCTTCTCGTAAGCTCACTCAGAAATTCGTAGGTCCTTTCTCCGTCTCCAAGATCCTTAGTCCGGCGGCCGTGCGCCTTCATTTACCTCGCTCTATGCAACGCGTTCATCCTGTCTTTCACGTCTCCTGCATTAAACCCGTTATTCGCGCACCCTCCAATCCTTTCCCCTCCACCCAACCCGCACTTAGCGAGAACACGTCGGTATTCACTGTCGAGAAAATAATTGCTGTACGGCCCCGTGGCCGGGGATTTCAGTATCTAGTCGATTGGGAGGGATATGGTCCTGAGGAGAGGAGTTGGGTGGCGGCCCGGGACATCTTGGACCATTCGCTGATGGAGGACTTCTCTGCCTTAGGGCGCCGGTCGAGGCGCTTAATAGGGGGTTGGCGGACGGCTGTTTGCGGATGCTGCGCACCGCCCCCTGGATGATTTTTTCGGCCCCCGACGACCGTGCGGGGCCCGGGGGGAGGGCCCGCGAACCCAATCCGAGGCGACGCCGCCCCCCCATCTCCCCCGCTGGCCCTGTCGGAGGGGCCCTCTTTTTCGGCCCCTTCTGTTGCAATCTGGGGCTCGCCACGGGGTGGCAGCGGACTGACGGGGAACCCCTACGTGGGGTCCGTCGGATAGGTAGGGGCTGGGCGTCCGAGGACGACCTAAACCTCCCCCTGACGGCCTATTTGTCTCGCGATGTGACCACGAACAGCCTATATGTCCCCCTGAACACCTAAACATTAGGGAACGGCTTATCTGTCCCTCTGAACCCCTATGTGACCACGAACAGCCTATATGTCCCCCTGACCGCCTAAATATCAGGAAATGGCCTATCTGTCCCTCTGATCCCCTATGTGACCACGAACAGCCTATATGTCCCCCTGAACACCTAAACATTAGGGAACGGCTTATCTGTCCCTCTGAACACCTATATTGCCACGAACAGCCTATATGTCCCCCTGAACGCCTAAATATCAGAGAATGGCCTATCTGTCCCTCTGAACCCCTATGTGACCACAAACAGCCTATATGTCCCCCTGAACGCCTAAATATCAGGAAATGGCCTATCTGTCCCTCTGATCCCCTATGTGACCACGAACAGCCTATATGTCCCCCTGAACACGTAAACATTAGGGAACGGCTTATCTGTCCCTCTGAACACCTATATGGCCACGAACAGCCTATATGTCCCCCTGAACACCTAAACATTAGGGAACGGCTTATCTGTCCCTCTGAACACCTATATGGCCACCAACAGCCTATATGTCCCCTGAACACCTAAACATTAGGGAACGGCTTATCTGTCCCTCTGATCCCCTATGTGACCACGAACAGCCTGAATGTCTGCCTGAACACCTAAATATCCGGGAACGACCTACAAGTGGCCCTGGAGACCAATATGGCCACGATCGACGGGTCAGGCCATCAGAACGTTAAAGTTGCCAATCCACTCGTAGCTTATTCAATGGATACTAGGAAGGCTGTCTTTAGCGGACATCCCATCTGTAGCTCATTAAGCAGTCTGCCGACATCCCACATGTAGCTTATTAGGCTGTCGGCGGACATCCCACCTGTAGGTTATTCAATGGACCCTAGGTAGGCTGTCTGTGGACGTCCCACCAGTAGCTTATTCAAACCCGTTTTTCTACAAAAGGGATGTCCTCAGACATCTGAATAAGTTACAGGTGGGATGTCCACTGACAGCCTAAATAAGTTACAGGTGGGATGTCCACTGACAGCGTAAATAAGCTACATGTGGGATGTCCACAGACAGCTTAAATAAGCTACAGTTGGGAGGTTTTATGTGATCCATCCACCTAAGTGGTTCCCCCCTCACGAATTACTTGCTACCATCAAATATGCATTTTAATTTTCTGTTTCCTAAGGTGCTATAGTCCTCAGTGAGGTCCCTACAGGCCACAATTGTGCTATTTAGCCAATATTTCCACTGATGGAATTTGGTTAACATGCATCAATAGTGGTGCACATCCTTTTTTTTTTTTTGGTCAGTGTAACAAGTGACATCAATATATTTTAGATTCTGAAGGTCATATAGTCCTAAGTAAGATTCCTAGAACCCACAACTTTGCTTTTTGGCCAGTATTTTCAGTCCTGATGAGATCAACTGATTTTTGGTTAAAATGCATCAATAGTGGTGCAAATCCTTTTCAGGTCAATTTAATTATTGATATTCATATTTCTGAGCATGATATAGTACCCCCCCCCCCCCCCCCCACCTGGGGCACAACTGTCCAGCAGTTTTGTCCTCGTTAGAGATCGACAAATAGCTTCTGTGGCCTAAAAAAGCACTGGCCCCCACGGACAGCCTACTTGGGCCCCGTCAAATAAGTTACAAGTGGGATGTTTTACTTGATTCTTCCACCCCTGTGGTCAAACCTCCACAGATCCCCAAACAAACCTGTGGAGGTGGATCCACACCTCCCCCTGAGCTGCCCCCTGGTGTTAACACTGGTGTTAACACACTAACACTATTTTTATGAATGGAATAGATTGCATGTGGGATGTCAAGATCTCAGCTTCTACTAGGCCTAGCAGGCTGAAACCTGCCTTCCTGCTCTAATCTGGGCATGCCCTGTCCATGGTGTGAATTTGAAGAAGATTGGAGAAAGTTGAAAATTTCACTCAAAATCTCTAAGGTGTACCCCCTTGGAGTT
This sequence comes from Danio kyathit, assembly GCA_903798195.1. Classification (NCBI taxonomy): domain Eukaryota; kingdom Metazoa; phylum Chordata; class Actinopteri; order Cypriniformes; family Danionidae; genus Danio; species Danio kyathit. The sequence continues at coordinate 21,266,908 of LR812527.1, forward strand.
TCTCCAAACTTCTCCAAAATCACACCCTGGACAGGGCGTGTCCAGACTAGCACAGAAACGCAGGTTTGGGCTGGCTGCTGTGTCCAGAAGCTATGATCTGCACATCCCACGTACAATCTATCCCATTGTATGAAATAGGCTGTTCATGGACAGTGGAATTTCAACACTTCGACGCCTGGAGGTGCCCTAGGGGGACTTGCATATCCACATCCATGGGTTTTTTTGGGCACTTTTTGAGGTTGTGCGGCTCCAGCGGACGGATCGCGAAAAAAGATCCCACCTGTGGCTTATCTGACCAGGCCTAGGTAGGCTGTCCATGGACATCCCGGTAAAGGGTCACCATTCACAGCAGGAATGAATTTGGGGTTCATTGGGGGGAGCAGAGGGGTCAGGAGTCCCCATTCAGCAGTGTCTTCAACGTCAGAACTCACCAAATGGCTTCTGTGGCCTTAAAAAGCACTGTCCGCGGACAACCTACTTGGGCCCCGTCAAATAAGTTACAAGTGGGATGTTTTACTTGATCCTTCCACCCAAGTGGTCAAACCTCAACAGATCCCCCAAACAAACCTGTGGAGGTGGATCCTCACCTCCCCCTGAGTTGACCCCTGGTGTTAAGTAAGGTCTAAATTCCACTGTCCAGCAACAACCTATTTTTATGAATGGAATAGATTGCAGGTGGGGTGTCAAGATCTCAGCTTCTACAAGGCCTAGCAAGCTGAAACCTGCCTTCCTGCTCTAATCTGGGCATGCCCTGTCCATAGTGTGAATTTGAAGAAGATTGGAGAAAGTTGAAAATTTCACTCAAAAAATCTGTACCCCTTGGAGTTTTTTTTGGTCAGATTTTCAAGTTTCTCCAAACTTCTCCAAAATCACACCCTGGACAGGGCGTGTCCAGACTTGCACAGAAATTCAGGTTTGGGCTGGCTGCTTTGTCCAGAAGCTGAGATCTGGACATCCCACGTACAATCTATCCCATTCTGTGAAATAGGCTGTTCGTGGACAGTTGAATTTCAACATTTCGATGCCTGGATGTCAGAACTCACCAAATCGCTTATGTGGCCTAAAAAAAAAAAAAAAAAAAAAAAAAAAAATATATATATATATATATATATATATATATATATATATATATATATATATATATATATATATATATATATATATAAAATATATATAGGGGGGCATTCTGCGGGGCGTCCATGAATTACCTATTAAAACGAATGGGATAAGTTACACGTGTCAGCGGCCCCCGATCGGCCACCGAGGGCCCGAGGGACCCCAGATTTGGCACAGAGTTGCGTCACAAAGCCCGAACGTTTTTCTGGCGTGTTCGTATGGGCCTCTGACTCACATAGAGCTCTATGGGATGAGGCCTAGGAGGGTGGTTTCGTCGGCCAGGCCTAAAAGGCTCAGGAAGCAGCAAGGGCCACGGAACTTGGGGACCCGACTGGGGGGGGCGGCGACGGTGCTCTGTGCCAAAGATGGGGGTCCTGCAACCTTTTGACCCCTCTGTACGGCCTTGTCCCGCCTGCAACTTATTCCATGGAAACTCCATAGGTGGTTCGCGGTCATGGGGGGCTTTTTTGAGCAAATTAGCCAGTACCGGGGCCCCGTGATGCAACATATATGTCGGTTCGGGGCCGATCGGGCCATGTCAACGAACCATCGTTTTTCTCGAGTCGAAAAACGTACATAGAAGCCATCTGCGGGCCGACACTCTGGGTCTCGTGTCAGGGGCCCCTGTGCGACCCCCACGTCGACTTTCGGGGCCCTCTGACCTTTTGACCTCTCGGGAGCCAACGTCCCACGTGCAACTTAAATTCCATAGGTGGTTCGCGGTCATGGGGGGCTTTTTTGAGCAAATTAGCCAGTGCGACCGCGGAACTCGGCGGCTTGCATCAGGGGACCGTGACGCAACATATATGTCAGTTTGGGGCCCATCGGGCAACGACAGCGCTCCCATTTACTCAGAAGCCATCTGCGGCCCGACACTCTGGGTCTCGTGTCAGGGGCCCCCGTACGACCCCCGTGCCGAATTTTAGGGCCCTCTGACCTTTTGACCTTTCGGGAGCCAACGTCCCACGTGCAGCTTATTTCAATGGAAACTCCATAGGTGGTTCGCGGTCATAGGGGACTTTTTTGAACAAATTAGCCGGTGCGACCGCGGAACTCTGGAGGCTGCTCCAGGGGCCCGTGACGCAACATATATGTCTGTTTGGGGCCGATCGGGCGCTGTCCACGAAACACCTACCAAATGAATGGAATAAGTTACACGTGTCATGGGCCCCACATTAGCCCCCGGGGGTCCGAGCGGCTCCAAACTTGGCCTGCTGGCAGCCTAGGGGCCCCCGAACACCATACTGAGAGCACAAGCCCCTCACTCGAATGCAACTCTTAATTGGCAGCGCAGACCAAATCTCTCACGCAGGGCTCTTTCACCTATGCACCGCAAGACTGTCTCTCAAATGACTTTGTGTGTTTGAGGTGAACTTTGCACCTTCCAAAGTTTGGGGTTCATTCGGCAGATCAGGGGGGGTCAGGAATCCCCTTCCAGCAGTGTCTTCCAAGTCAGAGCTCACCAAACGGCTTCTGTGGCCTAAAAAATCACCGTCCACAGACAGCCTACACAGGCCCCGTCAAATAAGCTGCCCGTGGGACCTTCTTGTTTGAGCGGTCAAAGGGACTTTTATTTTAGCGCAAAACCGCGGGGGCTTCGACTGCTGTCTCGTCACGGCCCCCTGCACCCCTATTCCAATCCCGTACCCCTCGGCACAGGGCAAGTACTTGAAAAAAAATCAGAAAGAAATATCCAGAGAAAATTAACCGATCCGCCCCGCCCCCGTTCAGCCAATTAAGCACTTGCGAAGGACCTGAGGGCCCCAAACTTTGCGAATGGTTTGAGGGGCCCCTGCCGGTCAGTACAAGTGTCATCGGCCCCCCTTCGGCCACCGGGGGCCCGAGGGGCTCCAAACTTGGCCTGCTGGCAGCCTAGGGGCCCCCGAACACCATACCGAGAGCCCAAGTGCCTCACTCCAACGCAACTCTTAATTGGCTCCGCAGCCCAAGTTTCTCACGCAGGCCTTTTGCACACATAAACTCCAAGACTGCCTTGAAGCACTTTGTGTGTTTGAGGTGAATTTTTTTGGGACGCTATAAACCATACACGTAACCGTCTGGGGCGCTGAAATTCGAGGTGTCACGTTGGGGGCCCCTGCACGACCACCGCGCTGAATTCTGGGGCCCTCTGACCTTTTGACCTCTCGGGAGCCAACGTCCCACGTGCAACTTATTCAATAGAAACTCCATAGATGGTTCGCGGTCATGGGGGGCTTTTTTTGAGCAAATTAGCCAGTGCGACCGCGGAACTCGGGGCCTTGCATCGGGGGCCCCTGACGCAACATATATGTCCGTTTGGGGCCAATCGGGCGCTGTCTACGAGACACCTACCAAATGAATGGAGTAAGTTACACCTGTCATGGGCCCCGGATCGGCCCCCGGGGGCCCGAGGGGCTCCAAACTCGGCTTGCTGGCAGCCTAATGGCCCTCGAACACCAAACTGAGAGCACAAGCGCCTCACTCCAACGCAACTCTTAATTGGCTCCGCGGCCCAAGTTTCTCACGCAGGCCTCTTGCGCACATAGACTCCAAGACTGTCTTGAAGCACTTTGTGTGTTTGAGGTGAATTTTTTTGGCATGCTATAAACCATACACGCAACCGTCTGAGGCCCTAAATTTCGAGGTGTCACGTAGGGGGCCCCCGTACGACCACCGTGCCGAATTTCGCGGCCCTCTGACATTTTGACCTCTTGGGAGCCAACGTCCCACGTGCAGCTTATTTCAATGGAAACTCCATAGTAGGTTCATGGTCATAGGGGACTTTTTTGAGCAAATTAGCCAGTGCGACCACAGAACTCAGGGGCTTGCATCAGGGGCCCCTAACGCAACATATATGTCAGTTCGGGGCTGATCGGGCAATGTCAGCGAACCCATTCACATAGAAGCCATCTGTGGCCCGACACTCTAGGTCTTTTGTCAGGGGCCCCTGTACGACCCCCGTGCTGATTTCCGGGGCCCTCTGACCTTTTGACCTCTCGGGAGCCAATGTCCCACGTGCAACTTATTTCAATGGAAACCTCATAGGTGGTTCGCGGTCATGGGAGGCATTTTTTGGGCAAATTAGCCAATACGACCGCGGAACTCGGGAGGCGGCCCCGGGGCCCCGTGACGCAACGTATATGTCAGTTCGGGACCGATCGGGCCATGTCAACGAACCGTCGTTTTTTCTCGAGTCGAAAAACGTACATGGAAGCCATCTGCGGCCCGACACTCTAGGTCTCGTGGCAGGGGCCCCTGTGCGACCCCCACGCTGACTTTCGGGGCCCTCTGACCTTTTGACCTCTCGGGAGCCAACGTCCCACCTGCAACTTAAATTCCATAGGTGGTTCGCGGTCATGGGGGGCTTTTTTGAGTTTGGGACCCCGGGGGCCATTCGGTGGGGTGTCCACGAACCACCTATTAAAACACATGGGATAAGTTACACGTGTTAGCGGCTCCCATTCGGCCACCGAGGGTCTGAGAGACCCCAGATTTGGCACAGAGTTGCGTCACAAAGCCCTCGGTCGCCTACCGAGAGGGCTAGCTAGGGGGACGCTCCGAACCATGTGGGAGCTCTAGGGGAGGAGGCCTATGTGGGTGGTTCCGTTGGCCAGGCCTAAAAGGCTCAGGAAGCAGCTAGGGCCACGGAATTTGGGGACCTGGCTGTGGGGCTGGCGGCGGTACTCTGTCCCAAAGTTGGGGGTCCTGCGACCTTTTGACCCCCCTGTAAGGCCTTGTCCCACCTTCAACTTATTCAATGGAAATTCCATAGGTGGTTCACGGTCATGGGGGGCTTTTTGGGGCAAATTAGCCACAGTGACCGCGGAACTCTGGGGCTTGCCCCGGGGCCCCGTGACGCAACATATATGTCAGTTTGGGGCCAATCGGGCGCTGTCCACGAAACACCTGTGAAAATGAACGGGATAAGTTGAACGTGGGACGCTCAGCCGTTTGGCCCCTAAGGGACTGTTCGGCCCTGGACTTGAGGTTTCGCTACTCTCTGGGGACCGAAAAGACTCCTGTGGCCTTTCTAAGCCATTTTGGAAACGCTTGTCCCTGTGACCAAAAACGAGTGTTCGGCAGCCTGGCAGTCATGTCCCCGGGGCCTGACAAGGGCTGCGATCAATAGGCAGTCAGGGGGACATATAGGCACTTTGGGGGCACCCAGGAGGACCCGGAAGTGACCCACGAAGGCCTTGGGCACCCCCGAAGGCATCCGTTCGCAGCCTAGGGCCGATTTCGACGAGATGGCAGCGATTTTGCAAAAGTGACCAGCAGTCATTCGCTTAAGTGGTTCGTGTCGTCCAAATGTTGAGTACGATCCCTCGCACCAACTATTTGTCATCTGGCAACTTATTTGCATGTAAAAATTTCCACGAACCACCTAGATTCCCTTGTCTCGCTCCCGGCGGTCTCTCTTTCTCTAAGAGCGCCAGGGGGCGCTCCTTGGGGGAGGGGTACTGTCATGGGCGAGGTTTGATCTGGGCTCCTCTATTCTGCCTGTTCTCTTTCTCATCTGTTTCCTCTCACAATCAGCGCTGGCGCGCAAGCATTACTCACCTGCAGCTCTTTTCTTCGGATTTCTCCCTCTACATATACTCGCCCTTTTGTGAAGTGTTTTGCCAGATTATTGTGATTTATTCTCTTCACACTCTGTGTGGTTTCTCATAGCATTAAAGCAATCATCAGTGTATTCCCGCCTAGTCTAGTCTAGTCTTATCCTGTGATATTCAAGTGAAGTAACCGTCTGCCTTACCTGTGATCTGCGCAGCCACCCTGTGGTGTGGGTCCCCTCCTCACCTCCGTGCTCGCCAGCCCTAGCATCCGCATCTCTGCCGGGAAACTCTCTTTTCCCGAATCCTTCGGGAACCCACCTCGGCTCTGGGCTTGAGAGAGAAGCGTTTGGGGCCGAAGACCCAGTCTGCGTTGTCTCCAATGGCCGACGAATGGCAGCTGCCTTTGTTCTTTAATAAACTTTCTGTTTGAGCAATCTTGACTCCGTATTCTGTCCGGTCGCTGACAATTCCATATATAATATTCAAATAACAGGATTCTATACAACCAGTTGTGAACCGTAAAAGTTATTTACTGCCAGTCCCACATTCGGTCAGTTTGACAACTCTATAGTCCAGTCCTCTGAATCCATTTACATTTCTTAACCTGATCAAGATCTAGGAAACTAAAAAAAGAAGAAAAACAGAGTAAGATTTCTCGTGCAGCTCACTCATACTGTAGAAGTAACTTGAGCAACACAGCTGGAGAACTGTGGGAAGAATAGAAAGTGCTAAAGAAAGTGTGACGGGTTAAAAGAGAAAATTAAAGAGTGGAAAAAAGAACAAACACTCCACAATACTACCAATCCTCAACCAATTGTATAGAGTTGATCCAAAGTTGGAGAAATAACAGTCATTACAAAATAAAATTGCATCTCCTCGAAAGGATAAATGCTTCTATTTTTGTCTGTCGGCGAGGAGGTGAATGGGGGCAGATCATCTTTCATGGACAGACCCCGAAATTATGTCAGCTGTAGAGAGTTGGACACTGGCCTTTCTTTGGTCATGGGATGAACATTTCCAGCAATTGCTAAAGGGATGTGACAAGAAAGCCAGTACTATCTCGCATATAAACATACACACACACACACACACACACACACACACACACACACACACACACACACACACACACACACACACATACACACATACACACACACACACATACACACACACCTATAATCAGATCAAGGTGTTTCTGCTGGCCTTCAGTACTACGAGGAAGCCAAGCATGAAGATTCAGATGATTTATACACTGCTTTCTCAATCTCTCTCTTTCTGCTCCACATCTGTTTCTGGCCCCTCAGATGAGGCCCAGGAGACAACAATATATAGGTCAACGTGCTGAATCTATGACCACACTCACTTATTATCTGATAAAGGGACATTAAACAGACGTGCATGGAATCAAGCAGAGAGTTAAGAGACACGTTGTAGCCAATCTTCATCTTCAGATATGCCATCTCTTCAAATGTTTAGTGAGCTACTGCTGGGAGGGGGAAAAGTTATGTATTATAAACATGTTGGTTAGACTGACCTCTGCAGACCCATCTGAAAATTACATATAAAAATTAAAGAAAGAATATGATATCTACTAGAGCTGCGCAATATATCGTTTTAGCATCAATATCGCAATATGTTTGTGTTTGCAATAGTCACATCACAGGATATACAATGTTAAGTTGCATATTATAGTCAATCAGCAATTGGGAAAACATGAGATTTGTAGAGTCATTGCAACTTATAAGCCTAACAAATTGTAACTTTATCATTTGCATGCGTTTTAAAGCTATTTCAAGAAAGTGTAAAGCATTTGGGCACAATAATACAAGCATTTGTAACTTTAATGAAGGTAAATTTTACTGATTTTTTAATACAATGAAGGCAGTTCATTCCGCTGTGGTGACCCCTGATTAATAAAGGGACTAAGCCGAAAAGAAAATGAATGAATGAATAATACAATGAAGACTAAACAGTGTTATTTTACATTACATTATTAAATTTCAGTATCTGAATACTGTTTGACTCTGCGGACAACCATAAAGAACTGTTTGTTTTACTTTTTTCTTTGCTCTATTGTAATTATTCTTGCAATTTTATTTTTTATACATCATTCACACCCATACAAAATCAACCCAACCAAACTAAATTAATGATTTTTTTTTTGTTTAGTTTTTGTTTTTCACAAATAGAGATATTCAAGCCATCTGGTGAAATTGTATTCATATTGCATTATACAGTTAAAGTCAGAATTATTAGCCCCCCTGAATTATTAGCCCCCCTGTTTATTTTTTTCCCCAATCTGTTTAACGGAGAGAAGATTTTTTTCAACACATTTCTAAACATATTAGTTTAATAACTCATTTCTAATAACTAATTTATTTTATCTTTGCCCTGATGACAGTAAATGATATTTTACAAGACACTTTTATACAGCTTAAAGTGACATTTTATGGCTTAACTAGGTTATTTAGGTTAACTTGTTAACTAGGCTGTTTAGGGTAATTAGGCAAGTTATTGTATAATGATGGTTTGTTCTGTAGACTATCGTAAAAAAATAGCTTAAAGGGGCTAATAATTTTGACCTTAAAATGTTAAAAAAAAAAAAAACTGCTTTTATTCTAGCCGAAATAAAACAAAAAAGACTTTCTCCAGAAGAAAAAAATATTATCAGAGACACTGTAAAAATTTCTTTGCTCTGTTAAACATCATTTGGGAAATATTTAAAAAATAAAAGGAAATTCAAAAGGGGGCTAATACTTCTGACTTCAACTGTACATTGCAGCAAAACAAAATATCACAATGTCAGATTTTTCCAATATCGTGCAGCCCTTATGTCCATATTAACATAAAACTGCAACAAAAAAATATTATTTTCTACATTAAATTATTTAAATATTCTTCTGTGTACAAGTGTACACTTTTTTCTGTAAGCAAACCACATAGTAGCCACATAACTCGCATGTATGTATGGAGAGAGAATTGTTTCATAATTCCAAACAAATATAATACGATCCACAAAAAAATGTGAAGCGATTGACAAATACCAAGTATATTCACAAAATAAATACAATGAGTTCCACAAACATTAATTATATTCACAAGTAAAATTATGTACAGTATACTTGAATTTATTCTTGTAAAAAATATAAACAAGTTCATCATTCCCCATCAAATGTTATCTTCTCTTTAATCGTTTGCTCAAGCTTTTACTAATAGGCAGAAGGCAAGCCATTGTGCAAATCTGGTTGATGCTGGCTAATAGAGAGAGATAACTGTCTAGCTTGTGTTGCTTAACCCTGCAGATGAGATGCTCACTGTGGACCCTCAGCCGAATGATGGACACTGTCTCCCTCACCTAGTTTCAAGTAGGATGCAAGTTGTGAACCTAAATCAGATGTAATACATGTAGAAGGATAAATCAGAAAGAAAACCTCTTTAAAAAATGTATTAGGTTTTGCATATAAATACTTGTGCTTAACACATTTGTTTCAGTTTGTTATTTGCCTAATAAATGACATTAGAATGTTTAGTTTTAGACTACACACAGTGGAAACGAGGCGCATGCTCGAGTGACGTCACTTCCGCTGTTACGCTAAGCTGCTGCTGTTTGGAGCTCGCTTGCTCGCTCTGTTGCATACATTTGCAATTTGCATTTTTATTATCAAATAGCTCCACATTTGCTAAATACTACTTCGGGGAAACAAACCCTAAATACATTTTATATAACATCTAACACTTTATACAAATAAATCTACTTTAAAACGTTCTGTCTCTCGAGCATCCGCCTGTTGTTTGTAGCTTAGCCTGCTAGCACCGCTAGTCAGCTAAAGCTACCGACTGCTTTCATTCCCTAATTTTCTCACTTACTGGCTTTGCTCGTTACCCTGTATGATGTCGCTTGTGTCTTCGTCCTTGTGTGCAGGAGAAACATCGATGGAGGCGCTGGACATGGAGCTGGAACAGTTGGAAGAACGTATCCGTCTTCTGCAGGTGAAGCGGACGCAACTCAGGGCACATAGGGCCTTGCTCGGTGTGCCCCGGGCTGCAGCTCGCTCACCTGAGGTAAGTGCACAATACAGCCGTGACACTCTGTCTACCTCAACCCCTCGTGTTCCTCTGTCCAGACCTAGGACGCGGTTCGCCCAGGGATTGTTTACGCCGACACCCGGCTACCGCGGCCCCCTACCCGGGTAGGGTGATCAGGAATCCCCGGGGCACTGAGTCCCCTCCCACGTTTGAGATGTCCATGGAGAATCGCTTCGCCCATCTCCGCGAGACGGGTCACGATGTGGCTATTATTGCTGACTCCATCGTCCGCCACGTCCGTCCTGCTTACACTTCAGGTAATAAATTATGCACATTCTGCTTTCCTGGTGCTCGCGTTAAGAATATTTCTACACAGATTCCGAGAATCCTGAGCGCTGGCGAGAGCCTCGGTGCCGTTGTCCTCCAGGTGGGGACGAACGACACCGGGCTCCGCCAGTCGGAGATCCTGAAGAGGGACTTCAGGAGCCTCATCGAGACGGTTCGACACACCTCGCCCGCCACGCAGATCATCGTTTCTGGACCGCTTCCTACCTACCGCCGAGGAAATGAAAGGTTCAGTAGACTTTTTGCTCTGAATGAATGGCTATTAACATGGTGTAATGAACAAAAACTGCTCTTTGCCAATAACTGGAATCTTTTCTGGGAGCGTCCTAGGCTTTTCCGTCTGGACGGCCTGCACCCTAGTCGAGTTGGAGCTGAACTGCTGTCGGGCAAAATCTCTAAGATGCTTCGTTCTGTCTGACTAGTAAGTAAAAATTCACATTTTATCCATATAGACTCCTGTTCGTCCCACTTAAATTACAGTAATACATGTCTAGCTTACCCCATAGAGACTGTGTCTGTTCCTCGTGTTATTAGATCAACAATTAAACGTACTGTGTGCTCCAGAAAAAATCTATTAATAATAAAAGTTGAAAATCCAATAAAACATGATAATACAACCTTCGTAAAGCTTGGTCTCCTAAACATAAGGTCACTAGCACCTAAAACGCTTATCACAAATGAAATAATAACAGATAACAATCTAAATGCACTCTGTCTTACTGAAACCTGGCTGAAACAAAATGACTATATTAGCTTAAATGAAGCAACTCTTCCAGGATTTGCATATAAGCATAAGGCTCGTCAAACCGGTCGTGGTGGTGGAGTTGCAGCAATCTTTAGTGATATTCTTAATGTTAATCAGAGAAATGGAATTATGTTTAACTCCTTTGAGGTATTAGCTCTTATGGTTATGCTACCGGATATTATGCAAAAACCTATGTTATCTCTCGCTATAATCACCATATATATACCCCCAGGACCCCATGTCAATTTTCTAAAAGAGTTTTCTGATTTTATTTCTGACTTACTAGTTAAAACTGATAAAATACTAATTGTAGGAGACTTTAACATCCACGTAGATGACTCCAATGATACACTAGGGCTCGCCTTTATGGATCTACTACATTCACTTGTGATAAAACAAAATGCTGTTGGTCCAACCCATCGCTTAAAGCATACATTAGATCTAATATTGTCTCATGGAATTGAGGTCTTTGATGTAGACATTATACCACAAAGTGATGATGTTACGGACCACTACCTCTTGCTATATAAGCTGCGTTTACCTGAAATTAGCAGATCTGCACCAATATACCGCCCTGGTAGGACTATCGTTCCGTCCACCAAGGATGAATTCATAAATAACTTACCTGATCTTTCTTTATTTCGAAATGCACCCGCAAACGCAAATGACCTTGACGTAGTAACCAGCAGTATGGATGCCAGCAGTATGGATGCCATCTTTACTAGCACACTTAATACAGTGGCACCCATCAAATTAAAAAAGGCTAGAGAGAATAAAACTGCCCCATGGTACAATAATCATACTCGCGCTCTCAAAACAGCAACCCGTGCTCTGGAATGTAAATGGAAAAAAACTAATTTAGAGGTTTTTAGAATTGCGTACAAAGACAGTATGTCCAGCTATAGGAGGGCTCTTAAATCTGCCAGGGCCGAGCACCTCTGCAAACTGATAGAAAATAATCATAACAATCCAAGATATTTATTTAACACCATTGCTAAACTAACAAATAATCGATCATCTTTGGAACAAAATGTCCCACTGCAAATTAGTAGTGATGAATTTTTTCAGTGATAAAATAGAACGCTTTAGACAGAAAATAGAAGATGTTAAACTTTCTGCACCACCTTATACTCCAGATCCAGTAAACATTCAACTGAATCAAAATAACCATAGAACAGGAAGAGCTAGATAAAATTATAAATAGCTCTAAATCAGCTACATGTATGTTAGATCCAATTCCAACAAAATTACTGAAAGAATTGATACCTATTATAGGAGAACCTCTCCTTAATGTTATCAACTCTTCTTTATCTTTAGGCCATGTTCCAAATCCTTACAAGCTAGCTGTTATTAAACCTATTATTAAGAAACCACAACTTAACCCGAGCAACTTAGCTAATTATAGGCCTATTTCAAATCTTCAGTTTATGTCTAAAATACTAGAAAAAGTTGTTTCTACCCAATTATGCTCCTTTCTTCAGACAAACAACATTTTTGAAGTGTTTCAGTCAGGTTTCAGGCCTCATCACAGTACAGAAACCGCATTAGTAAAAATAACCAACGATTAACTCTTAGCTGCTGACCAAGGGTGCATCTCACTATTAGTTCTACTTTGACACCATTGACCACAATATTCTCAAAGACCGCTTAAATTCTACAGGTGTCCAAAAACAGGCTCTTGAAAGGTTTAGGTCATACCTAGCTAACCGTTACCAATTTGTGAATATTAATGGACAGCTTTCACAAGTCAGGCCAGTAAAGTACGGGGTCCCTCAAGGATCAGTTTTAGGCCCCTTACTGTTTACAATATACATGCTTCCCCTGGGAGACATTACTAGAAAACACGGCATCAGCTTTCATTGCTATGCAGACGATACTCAATTATACATTTCAACTAAACCTAATGAGATGTCTGAACTGTCTAAGCTAACCGAGTGTATCAAAGATGTTAAAGACTGGATGACCAACAATTTTCTTCTCTTAAACTCAGACAAAACAGAATTATTACTTATTGGGCCTAAATCCTGTACACAGCAGTTCTCACAACTGGACCTGCAACTAGAGGGATACAAAGTTAGCGTTAGCTCTACTATAAAAGATCTGGGTGTCATATTAGACAGCAATTTAACTTTCAAAAATCATATATCCCATGTCACAAAAACTGCTTTCTTTCATCTGAGAAATATTGCTAAATTGCGAAGTATGCTATCCATATCAGATGCAGAAAATAATCTAGCTCCTGTTTATCTAACCAACCTCCTGTCTCGCTAAAACCCAACCCGCTCTTTACGATCTCAAAACTCAGGGCTTCTGGTAGTACCTAGAATATCAAAGTCGAGTAAAGGAGGTCGAGCCTTCTCATTTATGGCCCCTAAACTCTGGAATAGTCTTCCTGATAATATCCGAGGCTCAGACACACTCTCGCTCTTCAAAACTAGATTAAAGACCTATCTTTTTAGCAAAGCATACACTCAGTGCAGTACATAGCGGTATGACGCATGATGTGCCCCACACATGATTTTGGTTCTCGTTTATATACACTATGAACAGCAGCTACGCTAATTATTCTCCTTATTCTGTATTTCCACCTGGGGGTACTCATCTAGATTATTTAAAGCTTTATAGGTAAGGAGTTATATTTTAAATTCAATACGAAACTTAACAGGCAGCCAGTGTAAGAAGGGTAAAATTGGGGTGATATGATCATATTTTCTAGATCTGGTAAGAACTCTGGCAGCTGCATTTTGCACTAGCTGGAGTTTGTTAATAGAGGATGCTGGGCAACGAGCAAACAGTGCATTACAGTAGTCCAGCCTAGAAGTCATGAAAGCATGAACTATGGATAGTGTTACGATTGACCAGGTGGATGGAGGCAAAAAGTGTCACAGAAGCCGTTGTTGAATGTGAAGTGTGATTTATTTGACACAAAGTGAAGAAAAAACCCAGCAAAAAGGTGAAAGTGACAAAATAACAATAAAGAAAAATAACTATGCAACATTTACAAAATATTTACAGGATTGTTCAGCTAAATCAAGCCAATGACCTGAACAAAAATCTGTTGAAAATGCTTTCGCTTTCTCTTCCACACAACACAACCTACTCCTACAACAACCCACCCAGAGTGAAGGTTTGGGGCCATTTTATATAATTGGCCCCGCCCATGGGTTAAACCATTTTATAGAATGTAGGGTAAGCTGTATAAAAAAAATACATAAAAAAACATTAAACAAAAGTATAAATTAATGCTAGTAAATAAATACGCATACAAAACTCAAAATACAACACAACAAACAACCAATACAAATATGAAGAACATAACAGTGATTTTTGTCACTGAACAGGGGGTCGTGACCCTGATGATGTCATCAAAAATGGCTTCTCTGAGTGAAGGCGGGAAAAAACTGTATAAATGTCTTTGTTTGGAGTGTAAACAGGTTTGGTGCTGAGGAATGGAAACTGGTAAGTATGTAATGTTTCTATGTTTGGTTAATAAATTATGTTTAAAAGAAAATGTGTCTGTGGTTATTTCAGTGTGAATGGGATGATGATATGGGCTATTGTTTGACATTGAATTGAGAGATTTACATAAACATAATGCTAACCTTAGACAATAAAACAACCTATATACATTACACAAACACACACATGCACAATACAGATAACACAACAAAGATCCGTGTATACATATTAGTTTGCCGGCAATCGGACCATGTTAAAAAGTGTATGTGTTTTATGTATAAGTTCAATGTGATGTGTGTTTGTCAGTCACAGTGCGTTTGCTCAGTTCTACACTGTGACAGATAGCATACTTCGCAATTTAGCAAAATTTCTCAGATGATTTTGGTTCTCATTTATATACACTATGAACAGCAGATACGCTAATTATTCTCCTTATTCTGTATTTCCACCTGGGGGTACTCATCTCGAGGCCCTCAGACTATGCAGTGCCACTGACGCGATCCGAGACCAGTGACGAGATGATCCCAAGGTTTCGCCAATTGGTGAAGTTTTTTCCTCGCCACTGGCTTGCATAGTTCGGGATCTGTAGAGCTGCGCATCGATGGATTTGCAATTCAGTGTTTGGACTCTCAGTAGTGATTATTAACCCACACTGAACTGAACTGAGCTAAACTGAACTGAACTTAATCTCTGAAAACTGAACTGACACTGTTTTAATTCACTGTAATCTTCCATGTGAAGCTGCTTTGACACAATCTACTATACAAATAAAGATGAATTGAATTGAATATATAGATATATATATATATATATATATATATATATATATATATATATATATATATATATATATATATATATATATATATTTATATATATATATATATAGACACTGAAAAAAATTATTTAGGCCTCTATTAAATTAAACATAATTAAATTTTTTTCATTTAAAACAATTTAATTTAGTTGTTGATTTTAATAAATATTTTTTAATTGATTTTAAGTAAATGAAATGCGTTTTGAACCAAGCTAAAATAATTAATTAAAGTCGATTAAAACAAATTATGTTGGTTGTGTGCGCATGCGCGTTAATGCTCCGTTGCCTTGGCGCCAAAGCCCAGAGGAAAGAAGTTTACACTCCAGTCCAGAATCCAGTCTCGTGGAAGCACAACGCCAGACCAGGTGTTCATTTGCACAGTAAGTAACATTTTATATTATACCAGACTGTTTATTACAGAATATACATTGTTGACTGCATAGACACATAAAATGGTCTCATTCTGAACGTGTATTTTGCTCATTTTTTTAAATTCAACAGTGACTAACCGCATTCAGAGCGCGCAAACTGATGGTTTGACTTACTTTTTGTCACCAAATATATTTAAGAGGCTTTTAGTGAACTTCAAATATGATAAATACTTAAATAAGCATTTCTTATATGCGAGGACACTGTCTGTGATCCGCCATTTCAACCGATAAAAGTTACGTTGACTTACTGACTGTTAGCTTAACTTAGCCCTTTATGAAATTTCCACGCGTCCATATAGGCGACCGAATAGTGGTGGAGGCGTCTGCGACATCCCCCCCGGTCCTCATTTTTTTTCCACGACAAACCGCCAACCACCCCATCATCCCCAGCCCCGCACCTCTCCCTTCCCATCCCCCCGGTCCTCGCTTTCGTCCCCGACACCCTCCGCCCCCTCCGTTAAATATATAATCCGTTAAATAGAGTTAAGCATTCATTAGGTTGTTCAAGTGTAAAAAAAAAAGAAGAAATGAGCAAGTGCCATCATGAGCAGCAGGTGAGCGCTAAAACACCATGGTAAATATTGTGGTAAAATAAATCTCTATATTTTTAAGACATGGCGCAGAACAATGGTATTGAATGCAGTGCTTGGTGTCTTGTCTGACACCCACTATTTTGTTGTATCTCATGCAAGCAGTGAAGATCACTGATTTAAAAGATATCAGACTTTAAAGGGATATTTCACCCAAAAATTAAAATTTCACATTATTTTACTCACCCACAGGGAGGCTTTCTTTTTTCTGTAGAACATTAAAGAAAATTTAGCTGAAAATCTTCTTTAATGTTATACTGTTGGAAAAAAGTCACCTACATCTTGTATGATATGTGGGTGAGTAAATTAATGGGAAATTGTAATTTTGAGTGAACCGTATCTTTAACATGATGTTTTTATAATGGTGGAAGCACTTGAGCTGGCTTATCGAAAATTCCCTGTGCATATTCTCTATTAATGCAAATATGTTCACAATGGAAACACCTACCTACTTTCTATCCTTACTGGTGTTGTGGGTAAAAAAACTTGAACTAATAATATTAATCACATGTTCAGCGATAGTAAGTAATGTGTCTAAATGTTGCCTAACAATTGATCAGTAAACAATATGTTGATTAAAAAGTTGCTCATTGTTGTTACTTGTGCTGACTCTTGAACTTAAAATAATAATCATGTGCTTACTTTCATTTGAGTTACTGGACAACAGCATATTTCCTTTGCTGAGTTCCCTGGTCTGTGGTTTAAAGACATTTTCAGTCCAGACCTGCAGTTTGATTATTCCATCAATTTTTATGGTAAGTAATTGTGGATTATTCATCACCACTCATTACAGTAAACATTCTGTTGACTTAATATGTTCTCTGTAAGATCTGAATACTCCTTAAAGAGATTATTCACCCAAAAATGGAAATTTACCCACTGTTCACTCACTATCAAGTGGTTCCAAACCTTTATGAGTTTCCTTTTATCTGTTGAACACAAAAGAAAATGTTTTGAAGAATGTTATAAACCAGTAACCACAGACTTTCATAGTAGAAAAAAAACGTATTATGGAAGTCAAAGGTTACTGGTTTTCATTATTTTTCAAATCATCTTATGTTGTTTTTATCAAAACAAATAAACACAAACTGGTATGTCACAAGTAAAGGGTGAGTAAATGGTAAAGGTTCCATCCCTAGTTTTCATGCAAGTGCAGTAAGAGCACAAACAGTCAGTTCATAACTCTAATTCAACTGTGTGATTCTCACAAGACGGCAGACCAAAATTTCTGACCTGTCAAAACATTTGGCTCAAAATCACTCAATCACTCAGTCTGGCCTTAAATGCCGAACTTGTCAATATGCAAGGCAATCGAAAAAAGTAATGACTCTAAATGTAGTGCAACTAAACAATCTAATAACAAGTAAACAATCTGTTGATTAAATAAATTTGAGAATCATTATAAATCGAATATACATGTAAGGGATAATAAATGGATTTAGGTGCGTTAAAGGATATTAAATGCATGACCATGAGGCGAAAGATAAAGATGTGTAAGGTATTTCTGCAAGTGAAGTTGCTCATGTTGTTTCTTTGGCTGCTCCTAGATTTATCTTGAACTTACAATCATAACCGTGTGCTTGCTTTCATTTCAGGTACTGGACAATGATGCACCGTTTTCTTTGAGTCCTGGAGTTTCATCATTTTATTGATCTTTAAGATAAATGTAGATTCATCACCACTCATTACAGTAAACCATAGAGATGCCACAATACTCAATATAATATTGAACCACTCAGTACAACCGTCACGCATATATGGATTTTTATTTTTAATTTTGCATTTAAATTTTAAATTTCATATAAATTCAGGTTTATTTGTAAAGCACTTTTCACAATAATTATCATTCCAAAAAAAATATTTAGCTTTCCCCCCATTCCTTCAATTAATCATGAGTGTTAAAATGCATGTTCATGCTATATTGTATTCATTTTGGATGGTATTTTGTATGTTTTTTTTTTCTAGAATTGAAACTCAAGTCACAAAATTTTAGGTTGAACTAACCCCTTAAGGCAGTGGTTCTCAATTCTAGTCCTTAAGAAATGTCACTTATGGCTAACAATGTGATGTCTCTGTCTGTATATATTTCTGTTTACAACAGATTGGTGCAGAATTCCGTCAGATTACAACCATTCCCCTGGAAAACACCTTTATGGGACAGTTGGATGAGTTTGTTGCTGTTCTTCAGAAGAAAAGAGGTATTTCTGGCCAGAACATGACCAAATATTTCAGGATTTTGCAGGAGGTATGTATATATAGTTGTATGTATTATTCCTTTTCTTTCCCACAGCTATTATTTGTCAGCACAGTGGTGCTAAAGGGATAGTTGACCCAAAATGTAATATTCATTCACCATTTACTCATGCTTCACTTGTTTCAAAGTTGTTAAAGTTAGTTAAACGCAAGATTATATTTTTAAAATTACTGAAAAGATTAGAAAAACCCAAAAATAGCGACAGGAAACACTAAGCAAATGATAATTTTAATGTACTTTTTGTAAAGATTTTTGTAGGAACAATTTGTATCCTAATTTGAATGTATGTTTCTGTTCTTACAAAATAAACCACATGAACAAATAACATTTGAGGTGAAGTGACATCCGTCAAGACAAAGACCGCCAAAACGCATTTAAGAAAAAAAGAAAAGTAAAATATCCATAGTTTCAAATAATGTCTTTGTGGTGGAGAGAGCGTGGCCGAACACCCAGAAAGATGGGAGAGCGAGTGGAGACACCGGCGGCTGGTCAGTGGCCCAATCAGAAATAATTAATAACACCTGTTTTCTCTAGGGATTGGGCCGGAGAGACACCGTCTTAAGGGAGCAGGAGCAACCAGACGAGAGAGAAGAGAGCACACACACAGCGACAGTGTTGTGGTGTATCTAAATATTGAAAGTAAAACTTGCACGTACCTTATCGCCGACTCTGTCTTCTTCTTCCCACAACAAAAAACCTTTCTACAGTCTTATTAATAACTGTAATAAAAGATAATTTCATATTTTTGGGCGATTAATGACTAACCGCATCTGCTTTAAAAACTGAAACTCTGCATCTGTCGCCACTAGTCTGACCACAATGTATGTTATTTAAAATGAGTCTGCATGTTTGATTCAGTCTGTCATATAAAAATGCGTTTAACAAGCTAATATTTTAGAAAAAGCAAACCATCCGCAGTTAAACATCATATGAATAGCTGACCTGCAGTTCAGTTATATCAGGGGTGTCCAAACTCAGTCCTGGAGGGCTGGTGTCCTGCTGAGTTTAGCTCCATCTTGCTTCAACACTCCTGACAGGAAGTTTCTAGTATATCTACTAAGAGCTTGATTAGCTGGTTCAGGTGTGTTTTATTAGGGTTGGAGCTAAACTCTACAGGACACTGGCCCTCCAGGACCGAGTTTGGACACCCCTGGGTTATATAGTGGGCATCTGTCCTTCTGAATCAAGTGAAATGATAAAATGTTGTAAAGAATGCAAGTATATTCGTTAACGCAACAGCATTAGTCTCTTATTTGTTAAAATCAGTATTTATTTGTTAACTTATGTATACAATATTTGTTAAAACTTATGCAATATTTATAAAATAATAATAACAAAAAATACTAATTAAAATGCTGACTTGACATATAGTTCTCAACACAATCTATTGTTTGCTCTTCAATTATTTTTCCTTAAATTTTCTGTAATTAGTCTTAAAAAGATCTTCAATAAAAAGATCTTTAATTTACCCTCATAAAACCTGGAGAAACCATGTAAATATTTGTGAAGTTGTCCTTGCAGATTCTGCACAAAAATATGTTTGCCAGTGTGATGTTTGCCAATATGGATTGATAAATTATTATGTGCACCTTACCACAAGTCCTGTACTTGTACAGTAAAAATACCTCTACCACTATGCCCTAATTTAAATGCATTGCTTTATTGTTATTATTGTTGTTATAATATTCCAGAGGCTTACATATGAGTGTGTGGAGGGCTGTTAGGGTTTTGGTTCTAATTGCATTTGATTTCTAGAGACTTTTGACAAAATTATGTTTCAAAACACATTGTCTAATAACAATTTCTTTTTATTTAAATATAGAGCAATCAAAGAGAAGAACTGACAAATATCACCATGGGCATATGTGTGATCAAAAAGGAAGGGAGGAGATTTTGGAGACTACGAGGACATTGGCGTTGATGTTGACAGAACAGTGATTCCGGAGCAGATCAAATCTGTTGCACAAGCCTGTGCTCTGATGCTGAGGACAATTTATCTGCTTAATTTGGTGTACCCAAAAGGACTAAAATACTATAAGTTTGCACAGAAAGTACTTCTGCAAATGAATTCTGACAGACTCTCCCCAAAAGTTCTCAAGCAGGCGTCAAGAAAATCAAGGCTCAAAAATAGCAGTTTATAGAAGGACTTGTTTAATAAATTCATTCATTTTTCTTTATGTGCACGTGTGTGAAATGAATTTGCTCTAGGAACTTGTTGTTGCCTGTACCTAAATGTTTTTAAGACTTGTATACTTAGTTAAAACATTTTTAAAAATGTTTGTGTGTGGGTACATTCCATAAAAAGTGCAGTTTGTTGTAGTTGCTAAATGCTTTATTAAGTTAATTCTTTATTAAGTTAATCAATTATTTATTTTGTGTATTGGTGTGAAATTAAGGTGTTGTAAGAATTTTTGGTTTCAATGTAGCATGTACTTATTTATCAATTCAAGACGTGTATATTTACATTTCATACATTTAAAAAAGTGTGTGCCTGTCTTTGTGTGATAAGAATTGCAGTCTGTTCCATCAGTTAATACATTTTTGTGTGTGTTGATGTGAATAGAATGTACTGTAAGAACTGTTGTTTTAAACATTGTGCTGTTGAAGAACTTATGAGCAGTGATTTAATTATTGTTAGAAATTGCATTCTAAAAAGTAATTAAAATGAATTCAAAACAAACTTGGTCACGTCTCATTTCAAAGTGTATTTGCAAGTAGTTCAATGATAATTTTAATAAAATAAAAATAAAGTAGGAATAACATTTTAATTGTATTGAACTTAATTTTATTGGATAAAGACACCTAAATGAAATTGAGTAAATCCAACGTAATTTGTTTGTTTAAATTCAGCACATTTAAATTGAGTAAATCCAACGTAGTTTGTTTGTTTAAATTCAGCACATATAAATTGAGTAAATCCAACGTAATTTGTTTGTTTAAATTTAACCCAAACACAATTTTTTTAAGGCAAGCCGTTGCAAATATTAAGTAAATCCAATAAATCATTTTTTTCAGTGAAGCATCAGAGTAGATGGGGTAGTAAGGGTTTAACAGTAATTTACCATTTATTATCACAGTTAGTACCTGTAATGGTATATAAAGTAAATTACTGTAACAGCAAAACACTGGCTATTTTACAGTTATTTACTGCACAATCTACAGTAAGGGTTAACAGTGTAGTTTAACATAGTTAAGCCTTTAAATTGCACTTAGGGCTGAATACTAGTATCCTGCTAAATAACTAGTAAAAATGTGTTATTTAAAAAAATATCTTAAACAGCACTTACATACATTTTTGCAGAGACTCAATAAATTTGACTGGAAAACTTCAAATGAAATAAGTAAAAGTTGCATTAACAGTATAATATAAAGGCTTTCCTAAATTAATGCATAAATCTGATTATTTGTTTTGTCTTTTATTATTACTACAGGTTTGGAACGACACGAGGATCAGAATATTATTATTTTTGCTTTGAATGAAGTTTGTATATTTTATTGCTTTTATTCAACGATATGTGCATAATTGTGATAAATATGTAGGCAGTTGCTTTGAAAATATGCTATGTACCGGGGTGTCAAATTCCTGGAGAGCCGCAGCCCAGCAGGGTTTAGCCCTGCTTCAACACACTTACCTTTAGATTTAGTTTGATCAGGGGTGTTTAATTAGGGTTAAAGCTTAACTGCACTGTTACCTTGTAGATGATGCAGTAAATAACTGTAAAGTAGCCATTGTTTTGCTTTAATGAAAGGAAACAGTATTTTACTGTAAAACGAGTAGGATTTGTATGAAATTGTTTAGTGCAAAGAATAAATTACAGTAATTCACTTTATTTATTCATTACAGGTAGTAACCGTGATACTAAATGGTAAATTACTGTTTAGCCATTAGTATCCCATTTACTCTGGTGCTTTATGTTGCTATTTATCAGAATCAGTTTTATTGCCAAGTGTGCTTCACACACACAAGGAATTTGTTTTGGCAACAGAAGCTTCCAGTGTACATAAAGTGACAAGTGACAACACAAAATTAAATGTGAGAAAAAGAAAAAGGCGATAAACATTAAACTGAGATGCAGTTAGTCAAAAAGATCTGGATGTTGAATTGTATGTACACATTTGTTATAAATATACAGGTTGTAAGGTGCTGTGTACCAATGCGTGTGAGAAAGTATTGCATTGTATATTGTTATAAGGTGCTGTGTACAAGTGCGTATGAGAAAGTATTGCACATTAATTGCACAATAGGGGAATATTTAACTGTTCATGAGGTAGATGCAGGGCTGCTGCTGGCCAAAAGGGTGCCCTATGCGAAATTTTACTGTGGTGCCCCCACAAAGGAAACAAAAATACACAAACATATATATTTAAACATGTATTTATTTATTTATTTATTTATTTATATGGATAAATATGCATTTAAACACTCAAAATTACACTTAAACATTCAAATATTTACATTACAAAATAATAGTTTACATCAAAGTAAACACTGACATGTCTTCTGCAGAAGCATTCCCAATTTCAAACTTTACAAAAGGTAAGAAATAAAACCCTCTCTGTACCTGTAGAGATGGGCGGTCCTCAGGGCTGCATCCTGTCTCTGTGTCTACCTGTGCAGCTGCTGGTGCCTCTGGAGCAGTGCTGGATCAGGCCACCTCATCTTCTTTTTTTGACAATTTTCAGCATTAAACCTCCATATACAATACAGAAGAAATTAGTCATTTAGAGAAAAACTCATGACAGACCGTTAACACAATGAGCTAGTCAAGCACTCTTCATAACGCGTCTAAACTACAACCAAAATGTGGATTTAACTTGCACTATAATCTATGGTGACAAACACTGAGCCTCACTGTCAGTATCAATCAAAGACATTTGTGGTTTTTAAGAATTAAAAAGTGAATTAAAATGAGTTTATTTTTAAACAAAAACTTTAGCATTCAGAAAAAAAATCATTAATGAATTCATGCTTTTATATTATATTAGATTAGTGTGCTTTTATATAATATTAGACTTTATATTATTGACCTTTCAGAAATTACAGAATGAGTCAGTTTTGTTATTTCATATAGTAATGTACAAAAATGAAAAACCGGCCTAAAACACACAAATTCACCGATGTAAAGACTAAAGAGACTTTATTGTCATTGCAGTGATACAAGCAATAACAACAGCAGCAATAAGAAATGTATAGAAACAGACAAAACAATAAACAACTGCAAAGAATTATATAATATATAATTATATAACATAATATAATAACTATATTAATAAATAATACATACAGTGAAATAGTTGTGCAGTGCGTGTGTATGTAGCTGGTGTGCAAACAGAATTGTAAAGTATTGCACAAGTTAATAAAATAGTTGAGTTTGTGTATTTATCAGCGGTGCAACATGGGGAAGAGGGGCAAACCCGAAGTCATAAAACATGTCCTGTCATAGTTTAAAGCGCAATGCAGAGCCGCAAAGCAAAACAACTGAACGTAAACAACAACAAATAAGGCAGATTTGGTGCAGTTGTGGCGAAGTTTAAACGTTAGCCTCACTAGTGAACAAGCAAAAATATGCTTTCCAGATTCATGGAAGTTACCTGAAAATGATGCACGCAATTCATCTTGCACTTTTTTCCTCTTCTCGGCTCCAGACTGCTGTTGTCTTCCCGGGGATAGAGCTGCAACTTGCATTAATTATAAATATTTGCTGCTAGCAGCCGCACGGATAAGTGGACCGGACCGCGCGTACGCGTCTTTGCGCGTACACGGAAAAATGACGTCACATGTTTGTTTTTGCGTTCGTCATAAAATGATTTTTTTAAATGCATTTAACAACATTTTATCAATATAAATTTTATTTACACTCAGTTTATGTTAATATTATTAAACAAATGTTAATTTTTTTTTTTGAGCAACCGTCCGAGATGGTGCCCCCCTCCGGAGCTGAGGCCCTACTCAGCCTGCGTACTCTGCGTATAGGGAGCGGCGGTACTGGGTAGATGGCTTGAGGAAAGAAACTTTTCCTGTGTCTGGCTGTTTTTGTGCTTGGTGCTCTGTAGCGCCACCCAGATGGCAACAGTTCGAACAGATAGCGTGCTGGGTGTGATTCGTCCAGAGTGATTTTGCGTGCCCTTTTACTCACTCTGGAAGAGTACAGTTCTTGAAGTGTAGGAAGGGTAGTGCCAGTGATTCGTTCAGCAGTCCGCACTATTCGCTGTAGTCTACGGAGGTCAGTTTTGGCAGCTGAGCTGAACCAGACGGTGATTGAAGTGCAGAGGATGGATTGGATGACAGCTGAGTAGAACTGTACGAGCAGCTCCTGTGGCAGGTTGAACTTCCTCAGCTGACGAAGGAAGTGCAGTCTCTGCTGGGCTTTCTTCACAATAGAGTCTATGTGAATGTCCCACTTCAGATCCTGAGAGATGCTGGTGCCCAGGAACCTGAATGACTCTACTGCAGCCACAGTGCTGTTTATGATGGTGAGTGGGGGGAGTGCAGGGGGGTTTCTCCTAAAGTCCACTATCATCTCCACTGTTTTGAGCGTGTTCAGCTCCAGGTTGTTGTATCTGCACCATAAAGCCAGTCGCTCCACCTCCTGTCTGTATGCAGACTCGTTGCCGTTCCGGATGAGGCCGATAACAGTAGTGTCATCCGCAAACTTCAAGAGCTTAATGGAGGGGTCTTTCGCGGTGCAGTCATTGGTGTACAGGGAGAAGAGCAGTGGGGAGAGAACACATCCCTGGGGGGCACCAGTGCTGATGGTGCGGCTGTCGCATGTGATTTTGCCCATTTTGACTAGCTGTTGTCTATCTGTTAGAAAGCTGGTGATCCATTGACAGACAGAGCTAGGGACAGACAGCTGGGTCAGTTTGCTCTCGAGCAGTGATGGGACGATGGTGTTAAAGGCAGAACTGAAGTCCACAAACAGTATCCTTGCGTAGTTCCCTGGTTTGTCCAGATGTTGTAGGGTATAATGCAGTCCCATGTTGACTGCATCATCCACAGACCGGTTTGCTCTATAGGCAAACTGCAGGGGGTCCAGCAAAGGTCCAGTTATGCCCTCCAGATAAGCTAGCACCAGTCTTTCGAATGATTATAGAGCAGTGCATTTATTTTAAGACCGAAAACAATGATTTAGGCATTACCAAACACTTCCACAGGCTGTTTGTCTTATTCTAAACACAAAGTTATTAGAAAAAGTTTTCAGAAAATGCTGGCCCAAGGGAGCCAGGTGTTTGATTTGTTTACTTCTGAGTGTGCTCCATTCTCTGCCCAGATAGCAAGCCGACATTGAATCAATGTCGATTATTGGTTATAAGCGTCAGTATCAGTCGTCGATCAAATTTCGACATTGAATCAACGTTCTTTATTTGGTCGGTACGTCGGAAGGTTATTACATCGAGAATAAAACATTGATTCAATGTCGAAATGAAGTTGACTCTTCAACATATAGGCTACCCGACGCATCTGGTCGAAATCATAACATTGATTCAATGTCGAAATGAAGTTGACTCTTCAACATATAGGCTACCCGACGCATCTGGTCGAAATCATAACACTGGTTCGATGTTGAAACTTGATTGGTGGACTCGGAGTCGGTTCTTCTGCGCGAGTCAGCGTGAGGCGCAGGTAGGGTTACCACTTTTAATACAAAAAAATAAGGGACGCATACTCCAGCGGGGGCCACATCCCCAATGACAGGCCCAATAGCATGCCAGTGGTGGTAAATTGCAACTTAAAATGTTTTCAGGAAAGTATGAACACTTGGACATTAAAATAAACTGTCTTTTATTGAAATCTGTGTAAACAGATCAGATGCAGTCAGCCTTTCTCTTTTACAACTCTGCAGCACAGTTATAGCTGATGTTATGTTTAATAGTGTGGTACACCTGCGTTAACTCAGCTGCTGTAACCTAGAGGAGAAAATACTAATCAACCTAATTTTAAAGGGTGGTATTGATAACAGATTTTGGCTAAAATATTTGTCATTATTTGTAGTAACACATATCCAAACATGGAAACAGCACATACATAAACTAGCTACAAACATTAGCTAGTAAAGTTTACAAATAGCCTATTTCTAATTTAAAAATATGGAAATTGCAATTTATTAGTTTATTTTCCTTACATGGGCATTATGCTGTTTATTAATGTAATAAATGTAATGTTTCATGTAATAAATTAATGCTTATGTGTCTGACTCAACTTTAACAAACAAATCATAATATTGTATTGAACCGTGATCCACTTAGGCCTACATTGTATTTACAGAATTTTTACAAATGACAATTTGTGACCCAGTGTGTGAAAACCAGGCCAAATCTAATTCTGTGAGAAAGTTTGATTGTAGCCATTCATTTCACTGTGATTTCAGTTGTTGATATGGTTTTACTCAGTTAATATTAAATATATTTTTATTATTTTCACAGACTGTTATTTATTTCATATAATAAACAGTAAATTACAAAAAAAAAAAAAAAAAAAAGATTTCCACATACTGGGTCACTGTCATTACCATGTCTGCTTCGGGAGAGACTTGGGGTACGAAGTATTGTCTGTGTCTGACGGCATTGATTTTTGTGAGCTCTGTCGTTGCGGGAATGCTGCTCTCCGGAAGCATGTTGTCGCACGTCCCGCATGAGCCAAAGAGAACGCTCTCCGACAAATCGTGAAGTTGGCTTGATAACAATGTCTACCCCTCTGCAGCCAGGTTTTTGTTTATTCCCACTCTCTGCTGTACTTTTGCAGCCGCTTGCGTTTAAACTCTGAAGCTTTAAGACGCGGGGGGTTACCCGGAGAAGCCTCTGCCATTAGGCTGCTCTCTTGACAGACTCTGCTTAAAAGACACGCCCTCCTCCTCCTCACTGGACAAAGACCAATCAAACTGACGATGGCATCAAGTATTACCCAATCAAAAGTAGGAAATGAGGTATCTGCATAAAATGCGTGTGGACTGATTTGCAGGAAAAGCTACTTTAAAAATTGATGAAAATACGGGACAAAACCCGTCCCGTATTGGTTCAAAACGGGACGCGCAATTTAATTCTCAAATACGGGACGATTCCGTATTTCAAAGGACGGGTGGCAACCCTAGGCGCAGGTGCTGCTCATCATTTGAATCAACTAACAAACCGAAGGCAGCGGACGGAACTGTAAGGTAAGCACGTTGTATTCGACGTTTCACATGTTTTATTTGTCGTTTTCCCAAGAATTTATGTCAAAATGTAACTTTTTAGATGTGTAAATTAACACTTTACCACTTCCTATACGTTTTTTAGTAAGCCCATGTCGCCCTGTGCGTACCCAGGCTATTAACTGCAGCTGATCTATAAAGGTAACGTTAAGGTAAATGAAAAGCTGTTTTGGTTATTTAATTTTCGATTTCAACACGATTAACTTCACTTTATGACTTCAATGCTTTTTAACCTGTGTAAAATATAAGATGATCTGTCAAATCGATTTGGAATGAGCATAAAACACATATGTAAGTTAATGTTGCTCTAGCTAACGTATAGGCTAAGTTATGAGAAACGGTTCACAAATAACATTACGCATCATCGAGCTAACGTTAAACGATATTTTTTAACACGTTATTACGCTAGCGAAGTGAATCGCTGTCAGTTTACTGTTTTGTTGCTCTATTTTTTTCTACATTTAGTGACGAACTCTTCGCCAGAGACGGTCCACAGCATTGAATGGGAAAAGCTTATAGAGGTAAAGTTGGTTTTATATTCGCACATTCGTTCATTTAGAAGTCTCTATATTGTTTACCATGTTACTTTGAATATTCGATCGAAATTAGCATGCAAGTGTGACTTCAAAACAACATAAACACTGTTTAGTTGACTGTAAACAATGTTGTACTTTGATAGTCATTTGCTGCTAATATGATTTCCCTATTTAGAATTTGCAAAGAATACTTTTCTGACATTATATTATTGAGGAGAATGTCTGAATATCCGAATATAAAACCAACTTTACCTCAATTGTTCACAAACCATGCTTGTCTGTTTTTTTTCTGATTGTAGTGCTATGTTCTGGTGTGCATTTTTTTTTTATTTTCCTGTTTATTAAAATTTATTTTGTCTACATGCTTTTCTCTTGAGGTTACTGCAGTTTACTTGTACAAGTATCTAAACAAATGTTTGTAAACGCATTTATTTTGAAAAATATTTAATATCATTAAGCTTTTTAGAATTTCACAAGAAAATGAAATCCAAGATCATTTAATTTCTAACAAAATACCATGTTAACTTAATATTCTGTGTGAGGAGGAGTCAAAAATTGTGGCAATTTTATGGTACCAATACTGTGGGTTGAACTGAAAATTTACCTTGGAATTGTACTTTGTAATAGTAGATACTGTACCTGGTGAGATTTTCCTACTGAGTAACATGTTTTTTTTTTCTTACAATTTTTTTTAATGGCAGTTTCTCTGAAATCTCCAGTTGAAGACATCAAGATCTGTAACCTGTGCCTGGACAGACGTCTATTCCAGTTCTGCCTACACCACACTAATCTCTCTGCCTATGTATGGATCACTGACTATTATGTTCTCTGAAGGTATTACTGGAGCGAAAGAACAGCACCCATGACTGAAGTTTCTGTTAGTGACCAGTATATTTGAAGTCTGAGAAAGTTTTTTTTTTTTTTAACAAGTTGCAAATGTTTTTTTTCCTCTCTCACACAAAGAGACCAAACGACTGGTTGTGCCTATAGTACAGTGTACTGACAATCTTTTAGCGTTTTTATGGTTGTATTAAATGCATCTTTATTGTTACAAAAATCTTAAGTAATTGTCACAACACGATGCACATTTGAGTTTTAATGAGAAGGAGAATTACCCAACAGGGCTCAACACTTTGAAAAAAAATAAAATAAATTTTTTTACTGGCCTGGTGTGGAATTTAAAATTGAAATTAAGATGGAGAGCAAGAAGTAAAACAACTGAATAGGAGACGTAAAGGAAAGTCCGTATTTTTTAAATTCATACCATATTACAAAGAAGAAATAAATAGAAATATTATGAAGAGGACCGTTTTTTACTGAAATAAAATGTATGCTCAGCTCTGACGAGACAGTTTAAAGTAGTTTTGTTTTTTTACATATAGATTTTCATTGCTTTAAAATATTTTAATGTTTTTATATTTACAGTTTGTAAACAAAATGAACGCTTAGCTTATTGTTCGCAGTGATCATTATAATAGGATCATGTGCATTGCATATGATTATTCAGTATACGTTACATTCTTTGGTCGCAGCACTGTATTTTATTTATTGCATTTAGTCATTAAACAATGATATTTTGAAAAAAAAAATAATAATTGTAATTAATAAACAAGCTTGCAATTCTTACCGGTTGTTGTAATATTTGAAGCTTGTTCTCAGACAAGTGTCTGGGTCACTAATACTTCGTATTTCTGGAAAATCCGAGATGGAATTCTAGTAAATGGTGGCACTGTAGACGAATGGCTTCCCGATTGTTTCACACAACCTAAAATAATTTGTTTTTATTTATTGACCTTGCTAATCCAGCAAGAATATTTTTTTCTATGGTTGCATCTGAATTTTAGTTTCTGTGATTGTATCTTTCTAAATTCATTAAATAAATGTTGTTCTTTAAACAGTTTAAACATTGTGATTTAAACCTGTGTTTTGTTAATTACTATGCACATCTGAAATAAAATGCATTTTTTACTCTAATGAAAAATACATGTTGAAATAGAACACAAATAGACAAATGTATTTAATATTCTACAGTTTTACTTTTTGAGTAAATGGTTTTGACTATTTTAGTCAGTAATTTAAATGTTTTCTCTGTTTGTTTAAGTGTAGAAGGTTTAAATGAATTCATGCTCTTAACAGATATTCACAGCTGTGTGTTTGTATCAATAAAAAATGATGACAGATTGTGGTGTGTTTTGTTATATATACAGAATAAATTATATTATGTATTCTTGTAAAAAAATGGTGATTAGGTCATATGGATTGGTTTAATGTTGAAAATGTTGTTTAAGCATTCATTTAAAAGTTAAATCATTTAGATAGATTTTATGTTGAATATGTGTGGATTCTATGTTGTTCCAATCGACTTAAAATCAACATCGTTTCAACATTAGATAGACAAACTAATTAGGTCGATTATATGTTGAATATGTGTGGATTCTACGTTGTTCCAATCGATTATAAATCAACATCATTTCAACATCAGATAGACAAACCAATTAGGTAGATTATATGTTGAAAATGTGTGGATTCTACGTTGTTCCAATCAACTATAAATCAACATCATTTCAACGTCAGGTGGACAAACCAATTAGGTTGATTACATGTTGAAAATGTGTGGATTCTATAACGTCGTTTCGATCGACTGAATATCAACATCGATTCAACGTTGGGTAAGTAACCAATTGTGTCGATTTCAGGTTAGATTTGAATGGAGTGCCTGACGTCGTTTCAACATTACCCCGATGAGCAAAACGATGTTGAATCGATGTCAAAAGAAACGTTGATTTTAGGTTGAAATGATGTCATTTTGCCATCTGGGTGTCTATCAATTCAGATGCAGAGTCTTAAATTATCTACAATGAGTGAGTGCTCAAATGTTTTTGAGGGTTTTTTTAAATAAGTCTGTGCTTAAGTTATATTGTTGTTATGTTGAACTGTGTACTTGAAAGCTACATTGTTAGCTAGTTAGCCTCTCCTCATATAACTTCTTACATTACTTTTATTTAGGTATTATTATTAACTAGATATTGCATATTGCCATAATGTACAGATGCTAACAGTGTAATGTGACTTTCTGGCCACCAAGCAGTTTTTATACACATAAAACCATTACATTTTTTTCATCACCTCAGTTAGGTAACATGTGCACAAAAATCATCACAGGGAATCACCAAAAATATGATACACATAGACATCCACGCGCAAACCTCCACTGTCAGGTCCTAGGTTTGTTGCTAAGTATTTTTCAGAGCTGTGATTCCACGTATGAATTTATAGGTAACGCTTTCTTTTACAACCCGCAAAGTACCGCGTAAGTACAGTGAAATAACGGTGTACTTTTCTGCAAAGTACCGCGTAAGTACAGTGAAATAACGGTGTACTTTTCTGTACGTATAGTATAAGTATAATGAAACTATGTGTAGGTATAAGGGAACAAACTGTAATACTTGGATAATAAGGGGGTAACAACCAGATATTCAACACGTAAAGAACCGCGCAAGTACAGTGAAATAATGGTGTACTTTTCTGTATGTATAGTACAAGTATAATGAACGTATGTGTAGGTATAAGGAAACAAACTGTATATGCTTTGGTAATAAGGGGGTAACAACCAGATATTCAGCACGAAAAGTACAGCGTAAGTATATTGAATTTACGGTGTACTTTTCTATAAATTGCAATAATGTTTGGGTAATAAGGGGGTAACAATATGATATTCAACACGCAAAGAACGTCGTAAGTATATTGAATTTACGATGTACTTTTCTTTAAGTATTGTATACATGTAAAGAATGATGCAAGGGTGGTGACAACCTAATGCAACCTGCAAATACATGCACCTGCATAAGTACATTAATAATAGTACCCTTATTCAGGGTTTTATATGGGGTGTTTAATGAATAAAATGTTTACAACCTGTGAAATAATGAAACCTTATTGTATACTGTATGTATTTTAAATCTGCAATTCAATATAAAAACATATTTACATACACAACTTACCTTATTAATGTTCACTCGTCGATCTTACCACTGCCAGCAATGTCTCAACATCACTATCAATAAATAACTTTGCATGATATAGACCTACCGTGAGGGTTCAATGTGGATTAAAACAGGCTAGCATCTTTACTGCTGTTTGTAAAAAAAAAAAAAAAAAAGGTGGGGGGGGGGACCAACTGTTGCATTTCAGTGAATGTATAGCTGATGTTTTACAGAAAAATGTTGTAATTTGGTCTTCAATCAATTAAAACTGCTGCTGTAGTTTTCTCTGTTCTTAGTGTTCAAGTAAACACTAGTGCGTTGAACTTTAGCTTCTTCCCTCCTTGTTCCCTGTAGTTAAAGGGTAAATACAGTATTTGTTCCCCCCTTGTTCCCTGTACCTAAAGGGTAAATACAGCATTTAAGGGTTGTAAATTAAAGTGAAGCATTGTTACCTCCTTGTTCCCCCCTTGTTCCCTGTACTTACACAGTACATACAGCATTTGAGGGTTGTAAATTAAAGTGAAGCATTGTTCCCTCCTTGTTCCCCCCTTGTTCCCTGTACTTACACAGTACATACAGCATTTGAGGGTTGTAAATTAAAGTGAAGCATTGTTCCCTCTTTGTTCCCCCCTTGTTCCCTGTACTTACACAGTACATACAGCATTTGAGGGTTGTAAATTAAAGTGAAGCATTGTTCCCTCCTTGTTCCCTGTACTTAAAGGGTAAATACAGCATTTGTTCTCCTCTTGTTCACTGTAGTTTACAGGGTAAAATCTTTAAGATAGTGAAACAAATATACAATATATTTCTTTACTTTGTAACCTTTATTTAATAAATAGACATTTTAAAACACATCTTAATCAAACATTGTCTCGTCTGTTATTGGCTATACTCATTCATTCATTCATTTTCTTTTCAGCTTAGTCCCTTTATTAATCTGGGGTCACCACAGCGGAATGAACCGCCAACTTATCCAGCATATGTTTTACGCAGCGGATGCCCTTCCAGCAGCAACCCATGACTGGGAAACATACATACTCATTCACACACATGCACTACGGACAATTTTAGCTTACCCAATGTCACATGTTTTTGGACTTGGGGAAACCGGAACACCCAGAGGAAACCCACGTTAACACAGGGAGAACATGCAAACTCCGCACAGAAATGCCAACTGACCCAGCCGAGGCTCAAACCAGCGACCTTCTTGCTGTGAGGCGATTGTTCTACCTACCACCATGCTGCCATGCCTATACTTAAACAACAAAATACATTATTTCCTTCCTCCTTTTTCTGGCATCTCTTGCTTGGCTTCTTTTTTCCTCTCTTCTTCTTCTCCTCAGCTTTTACGGAGGACGCTGATGGTGAGTGGCTGATGGAATCCCATGGGTCTTGCTGCTCTGCATTTAATATAAAAAATATATACAGACATAAAGGCTTTTAGTAAGCTATACGTCTTTCTTTTGCTGTTTAAAATGTGTGTTGGTTGTCCAACACTAAACATTTACAGATATCATATGGAGACTATACATTATTATCAAACAAAACATCATCAGAAATGATATACATTACTATCAAACACAACTACTATCATCAGACCATATGGGAGATTGTGATCATTTATAGTGATAATAATTAAAGTGCTGAGGAAAAAGGTTTAAATATACAGTAGGCTACTGTGCAAAGTCTTAGTAGTAATTTCAAGGAAATTTACATTTCCAAACATTATTTTTGTCATTAGCTGTAATTAACGTATACAGTGAGATTATTGTCTGCACACTGAGTCAGACAACAGCCAGTGCTCCACACACACAGATCTGATCTGATCATCATCCAGTCTGTCTGGAATGACATAAAGAAACGGAGACAAACTAAATCCAAAAGAACTTTGGCAACATCTCTAAGATGTGCAAAAAAACAGTGTAAACGACAGTAAACATTGGTAAATATTCGCTGCTGGCTGATTAGGGTCGGGCCAGGTTCGGGCATGAACTAACGTTAACGTACGTAGCGTAACGTTAAGCTAAAACAAATAAAATAAAATAAATGAAATCTGGTTAATGCACAATTTCTAATCTTAACAGTGGCCTCCATTTACTAACAACGATTTACTCACATGTGACGAAACGGAGCAATTCCAAACGTCCCAAAAGTCTGAGCAAAACCTCGTGGCACTGCAGTTTGATTCGGATCTTTAGAGGCTCCTTGACTCACGACTCGTTTGAATCAACGAATCTGTAGGCGTGTGCCTGAAGTGATAAAATACCGCGAGAAGGATTCAAATGCATACGCAGATTTTTTTTTTTTTTTTTTTTTTTTTATTGAACAGTAAATTATTACAGCATAATGAAATATTATTAATTATAGAAGAAACATAGAGGATGCCAGGGGGATAAAACAGTAAGGAAAAAATACAAGTTAAACAAGAAATACATATAAAGTAAAGCTTAAAGTAAAAATAAAATATCAAGAGTAAATAATTCAAAATGAAGTACTGATGTTACAGGGGAATTTTAAATAGGGCATGACAAGATAATGTTTTCCTAGCCTTAGAGTTTCCTGAACCGGAAAGTGTTTCAAAGTATTGTTTTAATTCTTTTATGAATACCTTAAAAAGTGGTTTATTATTGGAGAATTTGCATTTATGGATGTGATATTTAGCAAGTAAAAGTAAAAGATTTATAAAGTAGAAAGCTTTCTCAGTATTAATGTCTGTATCAATAAGACCAAATAACACATTTTCCCAATACAAAGAAAAATTGGAATATATAAACTCAATCACAAATTTACAAAAGTTACCCCAAAATATTTTTGTGTAGGAGCAGTACCAAAATAAATGTACAGTTGTTTCACTTTGTAAATTACAGAAAGCGCACATTGTGTTAATATCCGATTTAAATCTTTTTAAATAGCTGCTCACTGGGTAGAATCTGTGAATTAATTTAAAGGACACTTCTCTGACTTTGTTTACAATAAGGTATTTGCGTGGCAAAAGCCAAACTTTTCTCCAGTTTGAAATATTTGTAAAATTGCTCCAGTAAGTAATAACATATGATTTTGAGACAACTTCTTTCTGAAACAATGCACGGATTGATTTGTTAGTTGAGTTTGGAACAAGACAAGCTTTACCCACTGTAGTTTCAAACGGATCACAAAGAGATGGTGTGATACGTTGAGTTCTATTCAAGCCTTTAAACAGTGTAATAATTCCTGCAGGAATAGCATCAAAGACAATGGCGAATTCTTTTGGTGAGACAGGAAAATTAAACTTCTTTAAGAACTCATAATATGATAGTAAAAGACCATTTTCATTAAAGAGATCATGAACTAAATTAATTTTATTATCATACCAACTCTGAAGAAATAAGGATTTATTTTTATAAAGTATATTGCGGTTATTCCAAATGAAAAAAGAGTGCGGAGAAAAATTGTGTTTATAAATAAGAGACCAAGCAAGAAGCATTTGCTTGTGAAATGCAGAGAGTTTCACGGGTAACTTTTCAATATTATAATGACATAGGGAGAGAAAGTTTAAGCCACCCAACTGTGAAAAAATATAATTAGGGATATAATTCCAAATAGATGTAGGGCACTTTAAAAATTGTTTCATCCAATTGACTTTAAAGGTGCAATTTAATGTATTAAAATCTAAAAAATTTAGTCCTCCATTTTCATAAGTGTTCATCACAACTGTTTTCCTAATGTAATGTGTACGATTTCTCCAAACAAAGTTAAATAATAAATTGTCTATTGTCTTACAAATTTTGTTTTCTAATTGTAGGACCAATGCCGTATAGATTAATCTGGATAAACCTTCAGCTTTAGTAAGTAGCACTCTTCCATTTAAAGATATATTTCTTTGAAGCCACTGATTAAGTTTTTTTTTAGTTTTTTCTATAATTGAAGTAAAATTATCATTACAGCGTATGGATTCATTTTTGGTTATAACAATTCCTAAATAAACTACTTTTTCTTTAACCGGGATATTGCAAATGGAGGGAGCATCACAATCTTTCACAGATAATAATTCACATTTGGTAATATTCAGGTATAAACCAGATGCTTCCGAAAATTTATTTATTACTCCTAAAGCTACTGCAACTTGATCACTATTTTTTAAAAAGAGAGTAGTGTCATCCGCTAACTGACTTATGATCACTTCTCTTTCTGCTATATTAATGCCTACAAGATCACTTTGTTTAATATGTTCTGCTAATAACTGTGCAGCCAGTAGAAATAAATAGGGAGAAATGGGACATCCTTGGCGTATGCCCCTTTTAACGTCAAATCTGGTTGAAGTCCCATTTTTCAGTTTAATTGAGCTGTTAGCATTACTGTATAGAGTATGGATTGTATTACAAAAAAAAGGACCAAACCCAAACCTCTTAAGACTGAGAAAAATGAAATTATGTTCAAGGGTATCAAAAGCTTTGTAGAAGTCTAAAAATAGTATATAACTTTTCTCAGAAATCAAGTGGGAGTAATCAAGAATGTCCAAAACTAGTCTGATATTGTTAGCAATGTGTCTATTCTTCATAAACCCTGACTGGGTTTGATCAATAACTGAGTCTAATATATCTTTGAATCTTTTAGCAAAAATTGCTGCAAGTATTTTATAATCGTTATTTAACAAACATATTGGTCGCCAATTATCAATAAATAAGAGATCTTTTTTTGACTTTGGAACAAGTGTGATAAGACCTTGATTCATACTTGGTGGCAATTTGCTATTGGAAATACTCTCATTGAATACATGCAGTAAGAAAGGCGCCATCTGTTGGGCAAAAGTTTTATAAAACTCTGATACCATCCCATCTGTTCCAGGGGATTTATTATTTTTTAAATGCTTGATGGCATCCATTATTTCTTTGATAGTTATAGGCTTGTCACAGAAAATCTTATCTTCTAATGATATATTTGTAGAATTTTTTAAAGATGATAAAAATGAGGATGTTAATTGCTCTGAGTAGTTGGAAGTGTATAATTTACTGTAAAACATAGAGCAATATTTAGATATTAATTTAGAGTCAGAGGTAACCGTTCCATTAATATTAAGCTTATGTATAGTATTGTGATTTGCACGCTGCTTTTCTAATCGAAAGAAATAAGCGGAATTCTGCTCCCCTTCTTCAAGCCACTTCTTTCTAGAACGAATGAATGCACCCTCAGCTTTTTTTTTATAAACCTCATCTAATTTGTTCTGTAATTCTATTAGATTAAGTTGGTCATCATCTGATAAATTATCCACCCCTTTCTCTATAATGGAGGAGATGTGGGCTATAATATCCTTTTCCTCGGCCCTTCTAGTCCGTACACACATATTGCTAAATGATCTTAAGTATTTTGCAGATTCGTATTTAAACAATTCCCAGTTTTTACCAAAAGATTGTTCTGCGGTTGCTTTATTTAAAAAATATTTAAGTAAACGGTTAATTTCTGTAATAACTTGTTCGTTCTTTAGGCACGAGCTATTAAGCTTCCAATATGATGTTCTCCCATTTACTTTTTCAGACGTACATATATTAATCCGTATTGCAATTGCTTTATGATCTGTCAGCGGGGTGGGATGAGTAGATACAGAGATGTTCATTTGGTTTAGGTCCTTTGATACTAACCAGTAATCAATGCGTGAATAATTACTCAGATTTTTAGTGGACCAAGTAAATCCCGCATCATCAGGAAATTTTTCCCTCCAAGTATCTATCAATTCGTATCTATCCATTAACAGTTTTATTTTTGTAGTCGCGGAGGAATCTTTGCCAGGTGGCCAACGATCAATTTGACTATTAAGAGTGATATTAAAATCTCCACCAATTAAGATATGTGCATTAGGAAATTTAGTCAACCAATGTTTAATTTTATTATCTAATAAATCAAGCAACTGGACATTCTGTGCATTGGAATTATATCCGTAAATATTAATAATCAAAAACGTTATGTTAACAATAGATATTATATGAATGAGGAAGTGGCCATTGCTATCACCTTCTGAGTGCAAAATGTTGCCATTAAAACGGTTTAGTGCAGTCATAATACCAGCAGAACGCTCGGAACAGTTGGAAAACCATACATCATTCCCCCATTGGGAACGCCAAAAATTAGAGTCTTCAGGTACAGAGTGTGATTCTTGAAAAAAACAAAAATCTGTTTTAAATTGTTTCGCAAACAAGAACAGTGCTTTACGTTTTAAGTTGAAACGCAACCCCCTGGCATTTAAAGATAGTATAGAAAAAGACATAAACAGTCAACTTGAAAAAATAAGAATATTGAAACGAATGTCACTTGAGAAAAATATGTTCATTCAAGGACCGAACGAACGAAGCACCTTATTACAAATAGAGGTACTTAAAGTCAATAAGAAATATAAGATAGTTAAATATAAAGAACTGAGCAAAAAGAGGTCTTGTAAAGTCACCGCCTGTGCACTGAGTAATGTTATAAACGTAAAGAAGGACAAATGGTAAGCGGCCACAAGTTTAAGTCATTTTATCTCCGTTTTCTTTATCATTCTGCAAACCTTCCTCAATCTGATGAAGACGAAGCTCAACGCCACCAATGAAAGCTCGCGCCCCGACGAAGTAGGCTGATTTGCCCTCGCTACGTGCCTTTTGAATAGTAGGCCAAAACTTGGCTCTAGTTTCCTTGACAGATTGAGGAAGATCTTCAGCAAATCTCAGGCCTTTTTCTCGTAGAAACGAGTTGTTCTTCGCTGCAGCCCATACCGCATCCCGATGTGTTCTTGACAGAAAGCGAAGTATGATCCCTCTTGGTTTAGCGACTCCTGGCTTCCTCTTTCCAAGACGATGTACGACATCGATCACCTCTGTTAATTTGCTTTGTTCTTGAGGCAGAATGGTCTGGCATATCTTCATGGTTTCAGTTTTCACATCTTCGACTGATTCCAGTAACCCGTGTAATTTCAAATTCCATCTTCTCGAGTAATTTTCCAACTCCGTTACTCTGTTTTTCAGCTGAGCAACTGTTTCCTCTTCATTCTTTAATCTCCTTTCCACTTTCTCAATCCGAGTCTTCGCATCCTTTATTTCGTTACATGCAAACTCGACTGTCAGCTTTAAGCCTTCTATTTTCATGGAGTTTTCACCTACCATCTTTTCAATGGCATCTGATCTTGTGTTGATTAATGTCGAGAGAGTATCGACAATGTCTAAGTTAGACGGCAAAACTGCACATTCTTCTTTAAGGAGAGCTTTTTTAGATGCAGGAGGTTTGCACGGTGTTGCTGGATATGATGGAAATTCCTCTTCTGAAAGCATCAGCGACAGGTGACCGACTGTGCTAGCATAGTCATGGCAGTTAGACATGAGGGGATTAACTAAATCTGTCGCAGCGCCTTGTTTAGCAGCCTTCATCGTTCTCTTCTTTTCCCGTGACGACATGTGGTCGATAGATGACTTATCAATAACAGTTAGAGTCTACTCAGGTTCTTTACTGTGTCTTTTTGTTTCAATATTATAGTTTTGGTGCAAGCGTTCGGTAAATTAAGTGTGGTCAAGTCGCCATCTTGGCCCTCCATGCATACGCAGATGTCTGCTGTTCTTGCGATACTTTGATGTCACACTGATCGGTCTGTTGACGAATCGATTCAACTTCATGTTCATTCCCAGAATTTCCTGTTTACGGCAGTACAAGGACGTCAGCGTGAGGTAAATAAAACAAGTATTTTTATGACATTATGTTCATAGAAGTGTTTGTTTAGGTTTTTGTTTCTATCTGATGTGTTTTCCTATTTTTTAACCATTGGACCCTTTTCATACTGTTATGAAAATCCCTGAGTTTTAATATGATTTTTTATAAATAACATTTATTTGTATTTACGTATGTATTAGATAATGTTTGCATAAAATTACATATGCGAGGTGTTTGAAACAGTGTCTATGGGCAGGACAGTAAATTAGATGTTAGTCTCTCTTGCTGCCGTCATCAGTTACACACTATTTTTTTTTTTTTTTTTTTTGTAAATGTCGAGATAACACACATCGTGAAGTTTTTATTTTATTCGAGCAACGATTGTAAAAAAAATGTGTTGTACTGTCCCATTCACTGCGCTCGCTGCTGAGAAACTCGGAAATGTGAAAAGGGTCCATAACAGTACATCATCAACCATATTATGTAATCTATTACTTTATTAAGGACTAATGATGGGCTAAGACATGCACTTAATCAAAAACTAACCTTAGGGGTAGTTCACCCAAACGTTAAATTTACTTTCTATCTACTAAGTAACACAGAATTTAAATATATACTGAACTGCAAACAATCTTTACTTCAAAGTCTATAATGCCTGCACGTATATTTAAACTTTTCTCCTCTGTGCTTTAATTATCATCACTAGAAATTATCACAATCTCCCATATGATCTGATGATAGTAGTTTTGCTTGATAGTATTGTATAGTGTCCATATGGTATCTGTAAATGTTTAGTGTGTGGAATTGTTGGACAACCAACACACACACATTTAACAGCAAAAGAAAGACGTATAGCTTACTAAAAGCCTTTATGTCTGTATATATTTTTTATATTAAATGCAGAGCAGCAAGACCCATGGGATTCCATCAGCCACTCACCATCAGAGTCCTCAGTGGAAGCTGAGAAGAAGAAGAGAGGAAAAAAGAAGCTGAGCAAGAGATGCCAGAAAAAGGGGGAAGGAAATAACGTGTTATTTTGTTATTTGAGTATAGGCAGGGCAGCATGGTTACGCAGTAGGTAGCACAATCGCCTCACAGCAAGAAGGTCTCTGGTTCAAGCCTCGGCTGGGTCAGTTAGCATTTCTGTGTTTTTGGAGTTTGCATGTTCTAACCCCATGTTAGCGTGGGTTTCCTCCGGGTGCTCCAGTTTCCCCCACAAGTCCCTAATATGTAGTGACATTGGGTAAGCTAAAATTGTCTGTAGTGTATGTGTGTGTTTCCCAGTGATGTGTTGCTGCTGGAAGGGCATCCGCTGCATAAAACATATGCTGGATAAGTTGGCGGTTCATTCCGCTGTGGTGACCCCAGATTAATAAAGGGACTAAGCTGAAAAGAAAATGAATGAATGAATGAGTATAGCCAATAACAGACGAGACAATGTTTGATTAAGATGGAGTGTTTTAAAATGTCTATTTATTAAATAAAGGTTACAAAGTAAAGAAATATATTGTGTGTTTGTATATTTGTTTCACTATCTTCAAGATTTTACCCTGTAAACTACAGTGAACAAGAGGGGAACAAATGCTGTATGTACCGTGTAAGTACAGGGAACAAGGAGGGAACAATGCTTCACTTTAATTTACAACCCTCAAATGCTGTATGTACCGTGTAAGTACAGGGAACAAGGGGGGAACAAGGAGGGAACAATGCTTCACTTTAATTTACAACCCTCAAATGCTGTATGTACTGTGTAAGTACAGGGAACAAGGGGGGAACAAGGAGGGAACAATGCTTCACTTTAATTTACAACCCTCAAATGCTGTATTTACCCTTTAACTACAGGGAACAAGGAGGGAAGAAGCTAAAGTTCAACGCACTAGTGTTTACTTGAACACTAAGAACAGAGAAAACTACAGCAGCAGTTTTAATTGATTGAAGACCAAATTACAACATTTTTCTGTAAAACATCAGCTATACATTCACTGAAATGCAACAGTTGGTCCCCCCCCCCCCCCACCTTTTTTTTTTTTTTTTTTTTTACAAACAGCAGTAAAGATGCTAGCCTGTTTTAATCCACATTGAACCCTCACGGTAGGTCTATATCATGCAAAGTTATTTATTGATAGTGATGTTGAGACATTGCTGGCAGTGGTAAGATCGACGAGTGAACATTAATAAGGTAAGTTGTGTATGTAAATATGTTTTTATATTGAATTGCAGATTTAAAATACATACAGTATACAATAAGGTTTCATTATTTCACAGTTTGTAAACATTTTATTCATTAAACACCCCATATAAAACCCTGAATAAGGGTACTATTATTAATGTACTTATGCAGGTGCATGTATTTGCAGGTTGCATTAGGTTGTCACCACCCTTGCATCATTCTTTACATGTATACAATACTTAAAGAAAAGTACATCGTAAATTCAATATACTTACGACGTTCTTTGCGTGTGGAATATCATATTGTTACCCCCTTATTACCCAAACATTATTGCAATTTATAGAAAAGTACACCGTAAATTCAATATACTTACGACGTTCTTTGCGTGTTGAATATCATATTGTTACCCCCTTATTACCCAAACATTATGGTTTGTTCCTTTGCAATTTATAGAAAAGTACACCGTAAATTCAATATACTTACGCTGTACTTTTCGTGTTGAATATCTGGTTGTTACCCCCTTATTACCAAAGCATATACAGTTTGTTTCCTTATACCTACACATACGTTCATTATACTTATACTATACATACCGAAAAGTACACCGTTATTTCACTGTACTTACGCGGTACTTTGCGGGTTGTAAAAGAAAGCGTTACCAATTTATATTTGGGACAATAGAAAAGTTTGTTGTATTGAGATTTTTTAAGTAAATAATAATTATAATATTAAAAGATTAGATCTTTTGGATTCTCTGTGTTGCCGACTTGTTTTTTATAATTATTTAAAACCTTTTTATTGAGAATTGACGTATGGTATGTGCCTGGGTTTGACAAACATGTTTCTAACCATATCTAGAGTATGTGTGTGTTTAATTAAAACTTTAATACAAATGATTATTTTGTGTTTTTTGCTGTTCAGTTTTTGTATGCACAGTCAGCATTGAGGGGAGAGTAACACATGCAGCATTTTCTGTGTGTGTGTGTGTGTTTTTATAACTTTATTTACTTTTCCTAATTAACCTAGTTAAGCCTTTAAATTGCATAGTAAGCTGAATATTAGAATCTTGCAAAATAACTAAAAATGTGTTTTAAATAAATCTCCTCTTAAACAGCACTTACATACATTTTTGCAGAGGCTCAATGAAGTTGACAGAAAAACTTCAAATGAAGTAAAAGTGGTATTTATAGTTATTAAAGGCTTTCTTAAATAAATGCATAAATTATTGGAGCAACATGAGGATCAGTACTGAACATTTTTTTTTGCTTTAGATGGAGGTTGTTAATTCATTAATTTAGTTTTTTTTATTGGATATGTGATTGTGATAAATGTTGTCAGTTGCTTTAAAAGTATGCCGTATACCATATATACTTCAACACTACCTGTAGATTTCTAACAAGATTCAATTAGTTTGATCAGGTGTGTTTAATTAGAGTTACAGCTGAAAGCTGTGGTCACACTGCACTATTCTCCCCATAGATTTCCATTTATACACATGTGAATGCTGCAGACGTTGGAAAGTTCAAGCTTGGTGAACTCTGACCTGCGAAATCACCTCATATGATTGCGTGAGACCAATCGAAGATCAAAACATGACCTCTCTAGACAAAAATTTAAAATATGGACCAATCGTTTGCTTTATTAATCTCTAATTATCTTGTTTAATCCCACTCCTTTTCGCAGCACCGTGTGAATTTCGCATGTAAGATATGTAAATGTTTGACACCTGTGCTATATACACTTCAGCTGTTGTCTATTAATTTAACCT
This sequence comes from Danio kyathit, assembly GCA_903798195.1. Classification (NCBI taxonomy): domain Eukaryota; kingdom Metazoa; phylum Chordata; class Actinopteri; order Cypriniformes; family Danionidae; genus Danio; species Danio kyathit. Next base: position 21,310,521 of record LR812527.1, read on the forward strand.
TTTTGTTTCATTGTAAATAGAAAATGTATTTATCTGCTGATTTAATTTTGTTAGACGTTTTCTGTTGTATATTTGTTTGCTGCCAAAACAATAAAACACATCCCAGCAAGCAATAGCCGTCATTTCACCGTCTAGGTGAAGCATAGACCAGATCTAGTCCGGCTACGTGTAACCCAATTTTAGCCCGAATAACCTTAAATTTGGTTGAATGTTGTTTTTTGTAAAATAAAGCTTATGATATATATGATACTTCATTGTGTAAGCAAAGTCAATAACGTTTATGAGGTAACTGCAAGTAATAACTGTAGTTTCACTTTCTCGGTGAAGTATAGACCCAATCTAGCCCGGCTATGTGTAACCCATCTCTAGCCCAAAAAAACTTAAATTTGGTTTCATGTCTTTTTTTGGCAAAATACCTTGTGATATGTATGATATTCCTTCAAGTAAGGAAAGTAAATAGCATTTATAAGGTGTTTGGGTTTTTAATTATATGTGTTGTTTTCATAGCCTGACCATAGCCCTGAATTAGCTCGTCATCAGATTGGCTATTTATAGCCCACTGATAGTCTAAACTGATTCACTGTAGTATTTGGCCGTGCTGCGCGTGCAATGGTTAATACATCCACTTGTGACATGTTCTATTTGTAGCCATACTTTATCTCTGAATTAGATGGGCTTTACCCACCTCGCAAAATTGACATGAATTGTTTTCATTGTAGACTTACTGCCTTTTTATTTTAAGTTAAAAATAAATATGCTATAATATTTCTTATGTATATAATATCTTATCTATATCTTACGGTAGAACAAGCCAGATCTAATCAGTTAAGCAAAATGGACGCAGCTCCATATTCCACACGACAGATGGCGGTATTGCACATTTGTCGAGTCGACTGACCTGGACCAGCATATCAAGAGGAAGAAAGCTGTTGTCGTTTGAAAATTGAAATTTGAAGCGCTGTGGTGAGCGCGAGTGCCCTACAAGGTAAGTGTAATCTGCTTTAATATCATGTTGTTTGGCAATGTTGTTTATTATATGTGCATGTTTTAATATAGTATTACGCTAATATCAATACACAGACACCTTTTATTCCATAAATCTCAGACAAAAATAAACGGTGTGAAAGTGTTACAACCTTTTAAACAAGCAAAATTAAACACTTATTAAGCAAAGTTCGGTGATTAAGTGCATTTATTTTGTACATTGCGAGGGATCTTCATTAAATTGCCTCATGAAGTCAATAAAAAAGTCAGTCATGAGGTGAAACTTCTGCAGTTCTAGCTTTTATAAGAATTGTTTACTTGTGATTTCATAACAAAAGAGACACAAACACCAGTTTAATTCTAATTTTAGTTAGAGCCATTTGTCTCTTACAAAATCTCATTCAAGCATAATTTGACAAGACAGCCTCTACTCTGTATGCTGCTACAAGGTTATTGATTTAGATTTGATAAATAAACTTTACTATTTTATGGAAAATGTAATTTTTAGTAAATGAGTAACTGTATTTTGACTTGTCACAGTAAAATCAAGTATAAAGTAAGCTGTTGGTTATTTTTATTATTATAATGCTTCTCTAATATTTGTAACTGTTTGTTTTTCTCCACAGATGTTTGAGTGTGGCTATGTAAAAGAAGCAGTCTAGCAGGTATGAGTTGCTTAAACAGTTTAGACTAAAACATTTACACTATGGCCTCATATTGCTGGGTTCTCTGTCCATATGCAGATTGCCGCATGTACATTCTCAAGCTGAAAGAAGCTTTCGAGTAACATCAAACACACAGAATGAAAATTTTAAACACTATTAAAGCATTATTCATATAACTGCTGTTGATATAAAGAAACATTGAATGTAACACATTGATACTGAAATAGTTAAAATAAGTGAGTAAATAAGTAATCAGCTTAAGCTGTAAACCTGTGGCTAATGTTATTTTTTTGTTGATGGGTGATGTTTTTTTTCTAGTTTTAATATGTAACCATCAAGCGCGATTGTGTCCTGAAGATCTACCTTATTTAAAGAGTCTGCGCATCTACCTTAATGAAGACTTGTAAAAGAGTATGTGGTAAGTGTGTCAACCCGCCCTCCTTTCATAAATGTATTTGTAAAACTCACAGAGTCACAAGACTGAGTTTAGAACACATCTCAGTTTTTTTCTATTTCTCCAGGACTAAAAATGCAGAGGCTGAATCTCAAAATGCACACACAGCAGTGGAGATCTTTATCATTTGGGCTGAGGATACTGGTCCTAGTGACACACTGCTAAAAATGATTTTCTTACTTAGATTTTTTTGTCTTGTTTCTAGTCCAAATATCTAAAAATTCTTAAATCAAGAAGAATTTTCTAGACAAGCAAAACATATTGTCTTATTTAAAGAAATAATATGCCAAAATTAAGTGAGTTTTTCCTTAAAACAAGCAAAATAATCTGGCAGTGGGGTAAGCAAAATAATCTTATGCCAAAAGGAAAAACAAGATTATTTTTCTGACCCCATTGGCAGATTATTTGCTTGTTTTAAGGAAAAACTCATTTAATATTGGCATATTATTTCTGAAAACAAGACAATATGGTTTGCTTGCCTAGAAAATGCTTCTCGAAGAATTTGTAGATATTTGGACTAGAAACAAGACAAAAAAAAATCTAAGCAAGAAAAGCATTTTCTGCCGTGCAGAGCTACAGATGTTGGTGTAGAAGTTCTGCAAAACCTGCTGAGTGTCACATATGGATTGGTTGGACTTTTGGGTTCATGTACACTTGGGTTTGTTCAACCAGAAATTAAAACGTTTAATTATTCATGTCGTACAAATGAAGATACTTTAGGTGAAATCTGAGAGCTCTCTTATTCTCTATAGACAGCAATGGTCCCAACTTGTTTAAAACATCCTCAAAACAGACCACATGCTTTCAGTTGTTCAATCAGAATATTAAGCTACAAGAATAATTTTGAGTGTATATAAAGCAAAAATAACAGCCTTTGAGTTTTTTTCTTCACTTGAACATAACATATTTTGAAGAAAGCCGAATACCTGTAACCATTGACTTTTATTGTATGTTTTTTACAGGTTTTCAGCTTTCTTCAAAATATCTTCTGTTCAACAGAAAAATCATAGTTTTTATCTTGTTTGTTTTGTCATAACTTTGACATTTTATATATTTATTTTGTATTGTTTAATGTTTTTAATTTTGTTAATGTTGCTTTTATTAATAAAAGCTTTTGTTTAATCAGTTTGAATGGAGTGCCTTATTGAGAAAATGTTGATATGTATGTGTATTTTTGTTGTTTATAAAATGTATAAACATAGCCATTCATTAGCTGAAATTTTGATGACTTGTTTATTCTTGGGCTATGCTTAGACGTCTATTAGATTTTCACTGACAGCCCAAATTTAGCCGTGTTTTAGCCTAGACCAACTTTCACCGGCTATTAGACGTCTATATGTAGTCGTCTATTAGCCGTCTAAATGTAGACGTCTAATCTTGGGCTATGCTTAGACGTCTATTAAACTTTCACTGACAGCCCAAATTTAGCCGTGATTTAGCCTAGACCAAATTTCACCGGCTATTAGACGTCTAAATGTAGTCGTCTATTAGCCGTCTATATGTAGTCGTCTATTAGCCGTCTAAATGTAGACGTCTAATCTTGGGCTATGCATAGACGTCTATTAGATTTTCACTGACAGCCCAAATTTAGCCGTGATTTAGCCTAGACGTCTAGGCTATGTTTAGACGTCTAATAAATGTCTTTTAAACCAAAAAATGCTTGCTGGGATTTGTCTGAAGAATTTGTATGCTTTCTATTTTTAATAACAGTTAAGAATACTGATTAATTTTAGGAACGCTACAAGAACTATATATGACATACTATTAATGCGTATGCAGTATAATGCTGTAAGTTGTAACACTACAGTACAGTAATTAACTGGTAAGCAGTTTCCAGTTAGTTATCGCTACTGCTCTATTACAGTAATTAACTGGCAATACTGTTGCCAGCTACTCACTGTAATGGTTTGGTTACAGTAATTAACTGGCAACACTGTTGCCAGCTACTCACTGTAATGGTTTGGTTTCAGTAATTAACTGGCAACACTGTGGACTTCAGGCAACACTCGCGAGTAGGCTACGGAAAGGGAGAAAAAAAAACCTGGAAATTATTATTATTATTATTTTTTTTTTTTTGCAAATTTGTGATCTTTGTTCGGATTCATCGGCATATGTCAACCCTCCCGTTTTTCCCAGGATTCGCCCGTATTTTACAATTCTATCCCGCTATCATTCCGTAAAGGTATTTTTCCGTATTTCTCCCATATTTTCAGTCTTTTACTGAAGGGTGGCAAATAAACATTAATGAGCAGAGCCTCCCTATACGCAACCCATACTGCCGAACCACCAGGGGCCGCCCCTTGCTCTTAAAATTGAGGCTCTTCTGTGCTTTCGCTTTGTTTAGGCATTAAAACACTTTGAAATATATATAAAAACGGCGGGATTCCCTTTCCTTTTCATTACAGGTCCCGTCTCCCCTTCATATGCACAGTCATATAGTGGTGCATGACTATCAGCTGACGCGCTCCATAGTGATAAATAGACACTGTTTCCCAAACGGATTCTGTACATGCGATTTGAAGTGGAGGCTTGGTTTTGGGTGCGTGTTAAACAGACATATACACATAATTAATAATAATAATATCTAAAGATGTAGATCTTGGTGGGGTTTTTTTCAAACACACCTAATTTTGTCCTAATGAGCATAAAAACTTAGGAAAGCAATCGAATGGTTTCTTTATAACGTTAGATGGTTGCATTTTTAAAGTGACACTGTTATTTAATGTAATCAAACGAAAAAAATCTAAATAAATAAGAGATTTATTTGTTGCTCTTTAATCATAATGTGTAAGTTATACAGTGAAGAAAAAGTTAATGAGATTTGATAACTTGATTCTTTTTCATTATAATAGCTAATAATTTTATTAAGCTGAACTGTTAACACTGTTGTACACTATTTATTTTTTCTTTTGTAAATAATAATAATAAAACATATTACTGACCATTTAACTGTTTATTTACAATGAAACCGCTCAAAATGAACATATTTAGTAATTTGGGGATTTTTAAAAGGGGGGGTCGGGGTAATCCCTTATTATGGTGGGCATATCCCGTATTTTCACATCCCAATGTTGACAGGTATGTTCATCAGATCTATTTTCGCTGCTAAAATAGACCAAAACAGTCATTATTTCATCAAAAATATAAGTGACTTAATATTATTAACTTGTTTGTTGAACTGTCATATGAAATCAGTGTCACATTTTCAATCATGAGGTGATGGTAAATTAAGTGATGGTCGATTGTCAGCTCTCTCGATCGTCATGTCATGTGATGCATGTTGCTGAACTGTATTCAAATGTTATAAATATAAAAACACCACATTTTGAAATGTAACTGCAGTATGTCAGTTTAGTTTATTTGTGTGTGCTGCGCTCATAGACTTTAGAAAACGGCGCTCATTTGTTTGATTTCTCTTTGAGAAGCTGCACAAGCCTCAAAACTTTAAGGTTCTTGCACCCTGACTGAGTCCGAAACTGTCGTATTCGTTTTTTCATATTCGTCATTTGGTGGCTCTCAATTGTCAAAAACACTCCTCAAAATATTTGCTACGGATGCGAAAAATGTAGAAAATCGAACCATCGGAATAAATTCTTATAGCGGACGGAAGTTGCAGAGGCTGCAAATGTATAAAACATGAGGTTGTATTTAGTTCTATATATATATATATATATATATATATATATATATATATATATAACAAATAACTAGTCAGAATATAGGTTACAGTTAAAGCTTTCCTTTAGTTTTTGTGAAATGCATGCACACAGCCACGCACACACAAAGATGTTTAAATACATTTATGTTGTTAATAAATAAATAACAATAAATTGTTTTAACAGCAATGTCTCCAAGATTTGTTTTTCAATGTAAAAACGTAATGACTTGCCAATGCAAAAATAGTACTGCCACCTTTCCCCCCACTTCATGCACTGATTATAACACACACAATTCATCCTCCTGGCGACTTTTTTTTTGTCAAAAGCGACAAATCCAGTGACTTTTACTTGTGTTTTTGGAGACTTTTGTGGCGTTTGGAGACTCGTAAGCACGCATCACTCTGCAGTTAGGCCTACTGTGCTCAACGAGCAGCGGCTGCTGCAGTGAGCCCCTCTCCCATCCAAAAGCACTCATAGGCGGTCAGTCTCTTTGTAGCCGCTAAAAAAATGCAGATTCTTTTTGACTTCGTGCTGAACCAATCCGTGAAAAATATAAATCTCATCAAATCATGGCTAAAGAATCGGTTGTTTGGGGTTCTCTGCCAAGAGATGGGGTCAAGGCATGAACAGCTGCTTCTGCACACTAACAGCATTGATCCAGGACTATCCTGAACTCTGCAACGTCGCCTTTAAGATTCTCCTTCATTTCGGGATTCTCAAAAATGACTGCACTCAAAACGAAATACCGCAATCGTACACAAATCGAGGACAATTTTTAAGGCTATGTTTATCAAACATTGAGCCAAGAATTGAGGATCTAACATCACCTATCTGCAAGCTTCTGTAAAAAATGCAGATGATGCCTACTCTTAGTAATAACAATAATAAACCATAAATTAATATCAGAGGTCTGGTGCCAATTCCCAATTATAGCAATAGCCTAGTAATGACAATAGGCCTATACTGATGATAATAATAATAATAATAACAACAATAACAACAACAATGAAATATGTAACCTCATATAAATATAAAGCAATAGCCTAGTAATGATGATAGGCCTACCTACCGCTACTGATATGATAATATTAATAATATTAATAATGTGGGTGAGGGCGGGGGTTTGGGGTGGTGGGGGGGGGGGTTGCGAAATGGGGCCCCAACTGCAATGGACCAGCTTTGGGGGGGGCCCAGCTTGCAAAAGGTTGAGAACCCCTAAGTTAATCAAAGCAAGAAAAACGTAGCAGTCAGTACTGAAACAAAAGTACAGCAACTGTTCAACATTACAAAAAAAGCATAACTCCTACCTCAGTATTTACAGAAATAGTTGGACCTGAACCATGTATGACAGATTATTTGCAGCTAGCACCATAAAATGTTTTTGAAATACTTCAGAAGAGTACCTTGGGTTTTGTGAGAATCTAAGTTCAATGCATAAATCACAACAAGGATAAAAACATGCATTTGCCACATTGTCCAAGTTTTTGGATGTCTTCAAGGATGATTCCAACACCTTCACAATGGTCTTTAGTATCTGCTTCTTTCTATATGACGAGAGTGGTGTTGTACAACAAAGTTAAGCCGCGGTCACACTGGATTTTACTCCGCACAGACTTCCATTCATACGCACGCGAATGCGTCAGACCGGAAACGCAGGGTCATGCATTGAGTTTCGCAGGTTGCTGCAGTGCAAAGTTCAAGCTTGGTGAACTCTGACCTGCGAAATCGCATCACTTGACTGCGTGAGACCAATCCAGGATCAAAACATGACCTTTCTGAACAGAAATTTAAAACATGGAGCAATCGCTCGCTTTTTTAATGTCTAATCATCTTGTTTAATCCCGCCCCTTTTTGCAGCGCCGTACAACAGAATTTCGCAAGCTCAAACTCTAGTGTGACTTTGGCTTTAGGGTTTCATGTTCACAGGGCCGGAGCAAGCTGAACTGGTCCTCTAGACGAATGGCAATCACGCCGCCCTCAACTCGAAAGTGCACTGTTAACCCTTACTGTAGATTGTGCAGTAAATAACTGTAGAATAGCCAGTGTTTTGCTGTAATAAAAGGAAACAGTATTTTACTGTAAAAGGAGCAGGATTTGTATGAAATTTTGTCGTGCAAAGAATAAACTACAGTAATTTACTTTATGTACCGTTACAGGTACTAACTGTGATAATAAATGGTAAATTACTGTTAAACCCTTACTGCCCCATCTACTCTGATGCTTTATGTTGCTATTTATAGAATATATATATATATTTATAGAATATATATATATATATATATATATATATATATATATATATATATATATATATATATATATATGTATATGTGAAGAGTTTGGTTGCAAAACGCGATAAACGCCATTTTTTGACATTTAGATTTTATTATTGGAAATCACTGTTCAGATGTACATTAATCTATGTGTGAATTGCTGCCATTAATAACATTAAAGAATGTACATTTTAGGGCTACTACAAAATGTATTTTTTCACAAAACGCGATATCTGCCAGACCAGTTTCTTTACAAAGTGCGATATAACGGTTATAGAACGTTAGGGTAACTCAGCAACGCAAGCTCAGCATCCCCTGGGAAGAGATCACGGCCGGTGAAGTGCTTCGAGCTTGCTCATTGATTTCACAATAATATCAAAACAAAAAACATATATTTTTAAAAAGAGGATTCAATAGGCTAACTAAAAAACATTTACTATTTAATTGTTTATACTGTAGGCGAGCTGTCAGTCACGTAGGCTACGTCACTGATCAGCTGCTGTCTGTCAGTCAGGGAATCAAAGCTTCAGAGTCAAGCTAATGTCATGGATTTCGTGGACGTGATGCGTGCGACTGTTTAAAACGTGTGCATGCTCCCGTTTCCTTGCGCGAAGCTGTGCCTGGAAACGCAAAATGCTTTCAAGAGCTCCAGCACCGGTTGCTTTCGCTTTGACCATTCTTTGAGGCAAGCTTGTGTCGCGGACTCGGTGCAACAGAGACAACTGTGACACCGCGGCTCCGCACGCTCTGATCTTACAGGTTTGGTTTTCAGGAACGGTGTGGAAGGAGCCTCCACTCTTTCTGTAACAAGCTACAAGTCGTTTATCTAACTAACTTAATCTTACTTATCAAACAAAACATTGATTTACAGTAGTAGAATATAGCCTAAGGTGGATATACAGTATAGCGTTTTGCAAAAAAAAAAAAAAAAAAGTTATGTTATGTTGTGTACGTTCTGGCCAAAACTAACTCAGAATATTATTATTATTAATCAATCTTTGTATATACTATTCCATATATTTATGATGTTTTTTTTTTTGACCAATTTAAGATGTTTGACAATGTTAAGATAAATATGTTGCATTTCGGCATGGTTTTTGACTTATTTATGGACATAAAATTGAATTAAAAATATCCTGGATTTGAAGAATATGTGTTCCTGGCCTTCACAGAGCTCAAGTAATAGTTTAATGAACAAAAATTGTGAATGAACTTGACTGTTGATGTCTTACATAATAATGTCAAATAACCAACATTTCTCAAAATGGATATATCTCGTTTTGCAACGAAACTCTTCATATATATATATAGTGTGTTTACTGTTCAGTTTTGGTATGTGAATGGTAAGCATTGAGGGGAGATTGAGTCACTACATTGATAATAAGCTGGATTTCACAGCAGCCATCTCTGTGTTTTCTTTGGTTTCTTTTATGTTTTTAACATTGAGTATCAGGAGTCAACCAGCTTATTAGGAGGTACGTATAAGATATGGACGAGACGCATTTAAAGGCAAAATTATTCACCCTCCTTTGAAATTAGTTTTTTTTTTTTTCAAATATATTCCAAGTGATGTTTAACAGAGCAAAGAAATTGTCACAATAATTCTTATAACTTTATGGGTTTACTTTTCCTATAATTAATCTAATTTGCCTAGTTTAACATAGTTAAGCCTTTAAATTGCACTTTAAGCTGAATACTAGTATCTTGCTAAATAACTAGTAAAAATGTGTTATTTAAAAAATATCTTAAACAGCACTTACAGACATTTTTGCAGAGACTTAATGAATTTGACTGGAAAAACTTCAAATGAAGTAAATAAAAGTGGCATCAAAAGTATAGAATAAAGGCTTTGCTAAATAATGCATAAATCAGGTTATTTGTTTTGTCTTTTATTATTACTACAGGTATGGAACGACACGAGGATCAGATTATTTTTTTTGCTTTGGATGAAGTTTGTATATTTTTATTGTTTTTATCCAACGATATGTGCATGATTGTGATAAATGTAAGCAGTTGCTTTGAAAATATACTATGTACCGGGGTGTCAAATTCCTGGAGGGTTGCAGCCCACCAGGGTTTAGATCCAGCCCTGCTTCAACACACTTACCTTTAGATTTAGTTTGATCAGGTGTGTTTAATTAGGGTTAAAGCTTAACTGCACTGTTACCTTGTAGATGATGCAGTAAATAACTGTAAAATAGCCATTGTTTTGCTTTAATGAAAGGAAACAGTACTTTACTGTAAAACGAGTAGGATTTGAATTAAATTGTGTTGTGCCAAGAATAAATTACAGTAATTCACTTTATGTACTCATTACAGGTAGTAACCGTGACAATAAATGGTAAATTACTGTTCAGCCATTACTATCCCATCTACTCTGGTGATTTATGTTGCTATTTATAGAGCAGTGCATTTATCTTAAGACAGAAAACAATGATTTAGGCATTACCAAACACTTCCACAGGCTGTTTGTCTTATTCTAAACACAAAGTTATTAGAAAAAGTTTTCAGAAAATGCTGGCCCTTTAAGGGAGCCAGGTGTTTGATTTGTTTACTTCTGAGTGTGCTCAATTCTCTGTCTATCAAGTCATATATAGAGTCTTAAATATTCTACTTTGATAGAATACTTTGCAAGATTTGATCCTTTGGATTCTCTGTGTTGCCGACTTGTTTTTTATAAATATTTAAAACCTTTTTATTGAGAATTGACGTATGGTATGTGCCTGGGTTTGACAAACATGTTTCTAACCATATCTAGAGTATGTGTGTGTTTAATTAAAACTTTAATACAAATGATTATTTTATGTTTTTTGCTGTTCAGTTTTTGTATGCACAGTCAGCATTGAGGGGAGAGTGACACATGCAGCATTTTCTGTGTTTGTGTGTTTTTAATAACTTTATTTACTTTTCCTAATTAACCAAGTTAAGCCTTTAAATTGCATAGTAAGCTGAATATTAGAACCTTGCAAAATAACTAAGAATGTGTTTTAAATAAATCTCCCCCTTAAACAGCACTTACATACATTTTTGCAGAGGCTCTATGAAGTTGACAGAAAAACTTCAAATGAAGTCAGTAAAAGTTGTATTTATAGTTATTAAAGGCTTTCTTAAATAAATGCATAAATTATTTGTTTTGCTTTTTATTATTCCTACAGGTTTGGAGCAACATGAGGATCAGTGCTAAACATTTTTTGTAATTATTTTTTTTTGCTTTAGATGGAGCTTGTTAGTTAATTAATTAATTTAGTTTTTTATTGGATATGTGATTGTGATAAATGTTGGCAGTTGCCTTAAAAGTATGCTATATACCATGGGGGTCAAACTTAGTACGTGAAGGGCTGCAGCCCAGCAGAGTTTAGTTCCCACCCTGCTTCAACATTACCTGCAGATTTCTAACAAGCCTCAATTAGTTTGATCAGGTGTGTTTAATTAGAGTTACAGCTTAAAGCTGTGGTCACACTGCACTATTCTCCCCATAGATTTCCATTCATACACATGCGAATGCTGCAGACGTTGGAAAGTTCAAGCTTGGTGAACTCTGACCTGCGAAATCACATCATGTGATTGCGTGAGACCAATCGAAGATCAAAACATGACCTCTCTGAACAAAAATTTAAAATATGGACCAATCGTTCGCTTTATTAATCTCTAATTATCCTGTTTAATCCCACTCCTTTTCGCAGCACCGTACGAATTTCGCATGTAAGATGATATGTAAATGTTTGACACCTGTGCTATATACACTTCAGCTGTTGTTTAGTATTTTAACCTTTTTGTTTCATTGTAAATAGAAAATGTATTGATGATATATGCTGCTTTAATTTTGTTAGACATTTTCTGTTGTATATTTGTTTGCTGCCAAAACAATAAAATACATTTGTCTGAAGAATTTATATGCTTTCTAATTTTAATAAGATAAGAATACTGATTAATTTTAGGAACACTACAATAACTATATATGACATACTATTAATGTGTATGCAGTATAATGCTGTAAGTTGTAACACTACAGTACAGTAATTAACTGGTAAGCAGTTTCCAGTTAGTAACCGCTACTGCTCTATTACAGTAATTAACTGGCAACACTGTTGCCAGATACTCACTGTAATGGTTTGGTTACAGTAATTAACTGGCAACACTGTTGCCAGTTATTCACTGTAATGGTTCGGTTACAGTAATTAACTGGCAACACTGTTGCCAGCTACTCACTGTAATGGTTTGGTTACAGTAATTAACTGGCAACACCGTTGCCAGTTATTCACTGTAATAGTTCAGTTACAGTAATTTACTGGCAACACTGTTGCCAGTTACTCGCTGTAAAATATCTCTTACAGTGACTAACTGGCAACAGTGTTGCCAGTATTCTACTGTAAAAAAACCTGGTAAGGTCTAACAGTGTGAAAAAGAAAGTGACCGGTTCGGGGATGAAAGTGGAGATGGCGGACGCCGCCCTAAAAAAAAAATTGTAAATAACTTGCCATGTACTCCTTTATGAGTTTTGGAGGGTTTTCAAGTAGACAGCAAAGGTTTTCAGGATGGCATTCTAAACAACCCTGTTAGACCTTACCAGGCTTTTATTTTTACAGTAGAATACTGGCAACACTGTTGCCAGTTAGTAACTGTAATAGTTTGGTTACAGTAATTAACTGGCAACAGTGTTGCCAGTTATTTACTGTAACCAAACCATTACAGTTGCCAGTTTATTACTGTAACCGAACCATTAGCGGCGGGTGGTGAAGCGGGTGGTGAAAACTGCCCAATGCATCACAGGGTCCACACTGCCAGCCATAGAGGACATCCAGAGGAAACACTGTCTGCGCCGAGCACGCAGTATTCTTAAAGATTCCTCTCACCCTGCTCACAGACTGTTTTTTCTCCTGCCTTCTGGCAGGCGCTTCAGGCTCCCCCGGACAAAAACCAGTAGACTAAGGAACAGCTTCTTCCCCAGAGCTGTCTCCCTTTTGAACTCTGCCCCCACTGACTCTTTGCCCCCTAAATACACCCCCCACTCTCCTCATAACTTATACTCCTCATAATCATTGCACTATTTAAAAATTGCACATATTCATTGCACTGATTCATTTATTTGAACTGTACATACCCACTGCACATTTGTAATTATGTACATATCAACTGTACATATACATTTGTAATTGTTTATCTATCTGCACACTTCTAATTATTAATAGCAACCTGTACATGTATCCATCTATTGTAAATCTCTGTTCATAGCTAATACAACCTGTATATAATGTTCATAGTACATCCATCTGTAAATATCACCATAGTTTTTCTATAACTGCACTTTATAACTTATACCTGTATCCTGCACTTGCTGCTATTGCACTCCTGGTTAGACCTAAACTGCATTTCGTTTCCTTGTACTTGTACATGTGTAATGACAATAAAGTTGAATCTAATCTAATCTATTTACAGTGAGTAGCTGGCAACAGTGTTGCCAGTTATTTACTGTAACCGAACCATTACAGTGAGTAGCTGGCAACAGTGTTCCCAGTTAATTACTGTAATAGAGCAGTAGCGGTAACTAACTGGAAACTGCTTACCAGTTAATTACTGTACTGTTACAACTTACAGCATTATACTGCATAAACATTAATAGCATATATAGTTATTGTAGTGTTTCTAAAATCAGTATTCCTAACTGTTATTAAAAATAGAAAGCATATAAATTCTTCAGACAAATGTATTTTTTTGTTGGCAGCAAAAAAGTATACAACAGAAAATGTCTAACAAAATTAAATCAGCAGATACCAATACATTTTCTATTTACAATAAAACAAAAAGGTTAAATTAATAAACAACAGCTGAATTGTGTATAGCACAGGTGTCAAACATTTACATATCATCTTACATGCGAAATTCGTACGGTGCTGCGAAAAGGAGTGGGATTAAACAAGATAATTAGAGATTAAGACAGTGAATGATTGGTCCATATTTTACATTTCTGTCTAGAGAGGTCATGTTTTGATCTTCGAGTGGTCTAATGCAATCACATGATGCGATTTCTTAGGTCAGAGTTCTCCAAGCTTAAACTTTCCAACTTCTGCAGTATTCACGTGCGTATGAATGGAATTCTATGGGGAGAATAGTGCAGTGTGACCACAGCTTTAAGCTGTAACTCTAATTAAACACACCTGATCAAACTAATTGAGGCTTGTTAGAAATCTACAGGTAATGTTGAAGCGGAGTGGAAACTAAACTCTGCTGGGCTGCAGCCCTCTGGGAACTGAGTTTGACCCCGTGGTATATTATCACAATCACATATCCAATAATAAAAACTAACTAAATAAATAAATAAATTAACAAGCTCTATCTAAAGCAAAAAAATAAAATGTTCAGCACTGATCCTCATGTTGCTCCAAACCTGTAGGAATAATAAAAAACAAAACAAATAATTTATGCATTTATTTAAGAAAGCCTTTAATAACTATAAATACTACTTTTACTTACCATTTGAAGTTTTCCAGTCAACTTCATTGAGCCTCTGCAAAAATGTATGTAAGTGCTGTTTAAAGGGGAGATTTTTTTAAAACACATTCTTATTTTGCAAGATACTAATATTCAGCTCACTAAATGCAATGTAAAGGCTTATCTAGGTTAATTAGGAAAAGTAAATAAAGGTATAAGAAATACTGTGACATTTTCCTTGCTTTGTTAAACATCACTTGGAATAATTTTGCCTTTAAATGTATGTCATTCATATATATCAGAATCAGAATCAGTTTTATTGCCAAGTGTGCTTCACACACACAAGGAATTTGTTTTGGCAACAGAAGCTTCCAGTGTACATAAAGTGACAAGTGACAACACAAAATTAAGTGTGAGAAAAAGAAATCAAAGATGTTGAATTGTATGTACACATTTGTTATAAATATACAGGTTGTAAGTTGCTTTGTACAAATGCGTGTGAGAAAGTATTGCATTGTATATTGTTATAAGGTGCTGTGTACAAGTGCGTATGAGAAAGTGTTGCACATTAATTGCACAGTAGGGGAATATTTAACTGTTCATGAGGTAGGTGGCTTGAGGAAAGAAACTTTTCCTGTGTCTGGCTGTTTTTGTGCTTGGTGCTCTAGCGCCGACCAGATGGCAACAGTTCGAACAGATAGTGTGCTGGGTGTGATTCGTCCAGAGTGATTTTGCGTGCCCTTTTACTCACTCTGGAAGAGTACAGTTCTTGAAGTGTAGAAAGGGCAGTGCCAGTGATTCGTTCAGCAGTCCGGACTATTCGCTGTAGTCTACGGAGGTCAGTTTTGGCAGCTGAACTGAACCAGACGGTGATTGAAGTGCAGAGGATGGATTGGATGACAGCTGAGTAGAACTGTACGAGCAGCTCCTGTGGCAGGTTGAATTTCCTCAGCTGACGAAGGAAGTACAGTCTCTGCTGGGCTTTCTTCACAATAGAGTCTATGTGAATGTCCCACTTCAGATCCTGAGAGATGCTGGTGCCCAGGAACCTGAATGACTCTACTGCAGCCACAGTGCTGTTTATGATGGTGAGTAGGGGGGAGTGCAGGGGGGTTTCTCCTAAAGTCCACTATCATCTCCACTGTTTTGAGCGTGTTCACCTCCAGGTTGTTGTATCTCCACCATAAAGCCAGTCGCTCCACCTCCTGTCTGTATGCAGACTCGTCGCCGTTCCGGATGAGGCCGATAACAGTAGTGTCATCCGCAAACTTCAAGAGCTTAATGGAGGGGTCTTTTGCGGTGCAGTCATTGGTGTACAGGGAGAAGAGCAGTGGGGAGAGAACACATGCCTGGGGGGCACCAGTGCTGATGGAGCGGCTGTCGGATGTGATTTTGCCCATTCTGACTAGCTGTTGTCTATCTGTCAGAAAGCTGGTGATCCATTGACAGACAGAGCTGGGGACAGACAGCTGGGTCAGTTTGTTCTCGAGCAGTGATGGGACGATGGTGTTAAAGGCAGAACTGAAGTCCACAAACAGTATCCTTGCGTAGTTCCCTGGTTTGTCCAGATGTTGTAGGGTATAATGCAGTCCTATGTTGACTGCATCATCCACAGACCGGTTTGCTCTATAGGCAAACTGCAGGGGGTCCAGCAAAGGTCCAGTGATGTCCTTCAGATAAGCTAGCACCAGTCTTTTGAATGACTTCATGGCCACAGATGTTAAGGCGACAGGTTCTGTAGTCATTGAGTCCTGTGACGTTTGGTTTCTTTGGTATTGGGATAATGGTGGAGCATTTGAAGCAGGATGGAACTTTGCGCTGTTCCAGTGATCTGTTGAAGATCTGTGTGAAAATAGGAGCCAGCTGGTTGGCGCAGATTCTTAGACAGGCTGGGGAAACACCATCTGGACCTAGTGCTTTACGTCTCTTCTGTTTTCTGAAGATCTGACGCACATTATCCTCACTGATCTGAAGTGCCGGGGTGGAGAGGGAGATGGCTGTAGGTGTTGATGGCTGTTTACTGAGGATCTGACGCCCATTATCCTCACTGATCTGAAGTGCAGGGGGTGAGAGAGAGATGGCTGGAGGTGTTGATGGGTGTTTACTGAGGATCTGACGCCCATTATCCTCACTGATCTGAAGTGCAGGGGGGGAAAGAGAGACGGCTGGAGGTGTTGATGGGTGTTTACTGCGGATCTGACACCCATTATCCTCACTGATCTGAAGTGCAGGGGGGGAGAGGGAGATGGCTGGAGGTGTTGATGGGTGTTTAAGGAGATGGTCCGGGCGGGCGTGAGGTGTCTGGTCAGAGGTGTCAAATCTGCAGTAGAATGTATTCAGCTTGTTTGCAAGATGTTTGTTGCTGTCGATACTGGGAGATGGTGTTTTATAATTAGTGAGGTCTTTCAGGCCTTTCCACACTGATGCAAGGTCGTTGGCAGAAAACTGGTTTTGCAGCTTTTTGGCATAGCTCTTCTTAGCCACACCAATCTCCTTTGTCAGTGTGTTCCTGGCCTAATTGTACAAGATCCTGTCCCCACTCCTGTAGGCATCCTCTTTTGCATGACGAAGCTGTCTAAGTTTGGTGTAAACCATGGTTTATCATTGTTAAATGATAAGTAGGTCCTGGTAGGGATGCATAACTCCTCACAGAAACTGATGTATGATGTTACAGTCTCTGTGAGCTCATCTAGGTCGGTGGCTGCAGCTTCAAAAACACTCCAGTCCGTGCATTCAAAACAGGCTTGTAAGACCTGCTCTGAGTCGTTGGTCCATCTCTTAACAGTCCTTAATACTGGCTTAGTAGTTTTAAGTTTTTGCCTGTAAGTTGGTATAAGATGAACCAGGCAGTGGTCGGAGTGTCCTAGAGCTGCTCTGGCGACGGAGCGATATGCATCCTTTATTTTGGTGTAGCAATGGTCCAAAATGTTATTGTCTCTGGTGGGGCATGTGATGTGCTGTTTGAATTTAGGCAGCTCATGTGTGAGTTTTGCCTGATTAAAGTCACAGAGAATGATA
Organism: Danio kyathit; assembly: GCA_903798195.1. NCBI lineage: Eukaryota > Metazoa > Chordata > Actinopteri > Cypriniformes > Danionidae > Danio > Danio kyathit. Next base: position 21,328,003 of record LR812527.1, read on the forward strand.
AAAACAGAGTCTGGGTGTTGTTGTTCAGTCTCTGTGATCAGATCAGACAGCTGTTGCAGTGCGGTACTCACGTGTGCTTGCGGTGGAATGTAAACACCGATGAGAATGAACAAGGAAAACTGCTGCGGTGCATAAAACGGCTTACAGTTAATGAAAAGCACTTCCACATCAGGACAGCACATCTTCTTTAACACAGTTACATCCGTACACCACCTCCTGTTGATGTAAAAGCATGTCTCACCACCGCGCGTTTTGCCCGTTGACTCCGAATCGCGATCTGCTCTGTACAGCTGAAAGTCCGGTAGGTGTAATGCGCTGTCCGGAATGGCTTCATTCAGCCAGGTTTCTGTGAAACACAACGCAGCAGAGTTGTTAAAGTTCTTGTTTATGCGTGAGAGTAGAAGTAGTTTGTCCATTTTGTTAGGAAGGGAGCGGAGATTCGCTTGATGGATGCTAGGCAGCGCCGTTCTGAAGCCGCGCTGTCTCAGCCTGACGAGCGCCCCGACTCTCTTCCCGCGCATGCGGGTCTTGTATCGCTTCCACGGTGCAGCTGCTCCGCCGATGACAATGTTCCGCAATACGCCAGAGAAATCAAAATCCAGTTGGTGGTTAGTTGGTGTGCACTGCCGAATGTTCAGCAGCTCGTCCCTGGTATAACTGATTGTGTTTGACAAACATAAAACAGGACAGACTAACAGAAATAGTACAAACACTGGAGAGCTCCACACCGAGGCGGCCATCCGCGGCGCCATCCTGAGAGCTTAACTCAAAGGTAATTGAGTTTTTTCACATAATACTTTTTTTCACATAATACTAGTTTTTTCACATAATACTTTTTTCACATAAACTTTCTCACATAATACTTACCTTTGAATAAACTCCTTTGAATAACAATGCAATACTTTCTCACATAATACTTACCTTTGAATAAACTCTACTGTGGCATTACTTGACTCCTAAAATACAAGGTTAAAACATAAAAGGAACAAAAACAAAAGAAAAAACAAAAAAACACACACAGAAAATGCTGCATGTGTTACTCTCTCCTCAATGCTGACTGTGCATACGAAAACTGAACAGCAAAAACACAAAATAATATATATATATATATATATGTATATATATATATATATATGTGTGTGTGTGTGTATATATATATATATATATATATATATATATATATATTTTTTTTTTTTTTTTTTTTTTTAATACGTTTTTTTAAGTTTCAAATAATTATCAAAAAATAAGCATATCAACAGAACACACACATACTCTAGATATGGTTAGAAACATGTTTGTCAAACCCAGGCACATACCATACTGTACGTCAGGGCTATTCAATTAGTTTGTCACGGGGGCCAGTTCATGAAAAGCATCCCAAATGAAGGGCCGGAGAGATATGACTTGCAATATAAATGATGACACAACTGCATTTAAGAGCCAATTATTTATTTTTGCTCCTTTAGACACCCACGTTGTATTTGTCTATATTAAAATGTTAATATATTGTATTTTGAAACTATATAATATCACTGCATTGTACAATAAGTTTTTTTTTAACAAACATTCAAATGTTGTATTTCACAGCACAACAAAATAAGTGTATTGCTTAAGTAGGCTTCTTCTACATTCAGATACGTTCATATGTTATGTTTTGAACTGCATAACAATTATGGATGCAACAGTTATAGATTTTGGTTGTACTATTATATAGTGTGAAGAATAATCAGTGTTTCACAGTTATCACGTCTAATGTAAATTTAAGCTTTATATTAGCTAGATTTAGATCTGGACATCCCTAACTAATATTAAAAAACCTTTAAAAGGCATTTTCATTAGTAATAGTTTTTATGCTGAAGGTTTTTCTGTGCTTATAGAGCTACACAATTTAATTATGTGTGTGTTTATAGAGAGGAACAGGAGAAAATAATATAATAATAATTGTTATGAAGGTCGGCGCCAATATTTAGATTAACTGTTGTTATCATCTGCGTTCATACATACATACATCATCATTTTAATAATAGTTCGTCTAACATGTCTTTTGTTCACATGGCACTGAAAGCTAAGCACAACTCTCACCATTACAGCATGAGATGTTTTCTACTGCGTGTGCCCAGACAGCCGCGAGCGCGTTGCTCCGCTTGCACCCGCATATTGGCATATATTCTTACGACATAACAAACTTGCGCGCGGGAAAGACGTGATATGGGAACGGCCCGCAGCTATAGTTATTACAGTGTGCGTGCGTATTAGCTTCGGTGGACAAGCTCGGAACTTTAAACTAACGCACAGTTGGCAACTTGGCGTAACTTTGTTCAGCAGTTTCGTTTCGTGCGGCAGAACAGAAATGCAGAAATGCGGCTTAGAGAAGCCTTTACGATTAATTAACCATGACGAATTAAAGTGCAGTTAATAGTGAAATCGGTTAATCGTTGCATCCCTAATAACGATATCAGTGCATTGTACAAAAAAACATTTCTACAAACATATTCAAATGTATTCGGCTGCTCTCGCCACTGTCAGGTGACTCACGCTCTGCGCAGCTCATGCTGTATTGAACAGACGCACGTCACTTCATAACTATAGCGGCCGTTTTTTGACTGAACTAAATTTATTCTTGATGTCTCGGTCACACTATTTGGAGGGCCAGAACAAATTGCCTCGGGGGCCGGGTTTGGCCCGCGGGCCGGCAATTGAATAGCCCTGCTGTACGTCAATTCTCAATAAAAAAAAGTTTTAAATAATTATAAAAAACAAAAACAAGTCGGCAACACAGAGAATCCAAAGGATTCAATCTTTTATTATTATAATAATTATTTACTTAAAAAATCTCAATACAACAAACTTTTCTATTGTCCCAAATATAAATTCATACGTGGAATTACAGCTCTGAAAAATACTAAGCAACAAATTCAACCTGGGACCTGACAGTGGATGTGTATGTCTGGATGTCTATGTGTATCATATTTTTTTGTAATTCCCTGTGATGATTTTTGTGCACGTTACCTAACTGAGGTGATTGCAATTTAATGGTTTTTATGTGTATAAAAACTGCTTAGTGGCCAGAAAGACACACTACACTGTTAGCATCTGTACATTATGGCAATATGCAATATCCAGTTAATAAATATACTTGAATAAAAGTGATGTAAGAAGTTTTATGAGGAGAGGCTAACTAGCTAACAATGTAGCTTTCAAGTAAACAGTTAAAGATAACAACTATATAACTTAAAACAGACTTATTTAAAAAAAACTCAAAAACATTTGAACACTTACTTATTGTAGATTATTTTACACTCTACATCTGAATTGATAGACAGAGAATGGAGCACACTCAGAAGTAAACAAATCAAACACCTGGCTCCCTTAAAGGGCCAGCATTTTCTGAAAACTTTTTCTAATAACTTTGTGTTTAGAATAAGACAAACTGCCTGTGGAAGGGTAATGCCTAAATCATTGTTTTCTGTCTTAAGATAAATGCACTTCTCTATAAATAGCAAAATAAAGCATCAGAGTAGATGGGATAGTATGGAGCGAATTTAGTATCTAAAGTAATTCACGCAAAAGACACGATGTACACATGCGTAGTCAAATTCACGTGCATAAAACCAAATTCACGTGCATAAAATATTTATACATATTCACAAAAACAATTCACGTGCACAAAATAAAAATACATATTCATAAAATACATTTCACAAATGCATAACACCATTTGCAAATGTATAAGAGTGTACAAAAAGTTTTGAATGTTTAATATTTGCGAGTTCATCCTGAATGAGAATGTGCAAATCCTGTTTCACGTACGACTCACTCTGGATACGAGTGTGTGTGTTTTGAGACTCTCCTGGCAGCAGCAGCAGGCGACTCGTACCTTTCAGCCAATCAGATGAGAGCTGTACTCGATGAAACCCTCTCTGCGCTCCTTTTGCGCAGTCGGAGAAACGGAGAGGTGCGCAGGCTTCAAACTAAAACTATTAAATTCCCTCCCTGACTATCACTGACTAAAAACTTAATTTACATTATATCCAATGAACGTAAACAAGCTGTGCTATAGTAATATGCAGACATAGTATTAATCTAGTAATATGTAAACATAGTATTAAAATGGCGATCGCTTTTCGCGACCTTTTGCAACACAAATCGGAGGCTCTCTGATCATTTCAAACATGTTTGATACTGTTCAGGATTTTCAATCGGGCTAATCACTGCTCTGATAACCTGCCCTCCAACCTACAGCCCCATCGCCGAAGAGAAGAGCTAAGAAGCGTCGATCAGATTTAATAAATTAAGTTTAAAGTTTTTTTTTAATACTTATGCTTTATTATCAGTATTTATTTAGCCTATTTATGTATTTATTTGTTAAATTAGCCACATAACATTAACCCCTTCAGACCCTGCGTCCATTACAATGGACATCACATGACATCCCATGTTTTTTTCACTTCTGGAGCATTTCACCAAATTTTAAGCCTACAGTCCATGAAAGTGGACATTTTTCATCCAATCAAATGGCAGTAAGGCTCTGCATGATGTAATTTAAAAAAACCAACGGACCTAAAAAGCAGCATGGCAGCACTTCATTCCAAACACAGAAGTAAGCCACATTTACATGGTTTTATTCAGATGTATTGATATATTTGCAGATATTTCATAGATTGTATGTAAAAAAGAGGGATTTAACTTACTAATTAAAGTTACAAATCGATTGTAGAATTGCAAGCTTTAGATCAGGATTTTTTTAAATATGTTTGTCCATTACGATGGACAGTGGGTTCAAAGGTCTGTTATTAAAATTAAATCTCCAGTAATGCTAATTGAGCTTTTTTATATTTAAAATGTATATCATTGCACTAACTTTTTGTTGAAACAATTTCATATGCAGAGTACACTGTTCTTGAAGTCCTTGAATGTATAGCAGATGGAAATGTCTCAGATGTGGACAATATGTTGAGTGATGAGGAAGATGGAGATACAGTTGATAGATCTCCAACAGTTGGTAAGTGTAGGATTAGGGATAGTTAGTTAGTTAATTAGTTAAGGCTTTTATTACAATTAAATGCTCCTCAATTAATTGAATGCTGCTATACCATATATCTGCATATATGGTTTTATAATATTCTATCAATATGAATTAGAATATAAATATTCTAGATTTAAAATATCAGACATGATCATATTTATTTGACTGGATTTGATTGACTGAGGCAGAGGCTCGAAACAAAACTAGAAGCTCTGTCCAGATAACCATTCTTATTTGCTGGTGGTCCAGCACATTATACGTAATAAAATAAATGAGTAGGCTAATGAGTAGAAAATAAATGAGTAGGCTATTGTGTTGAACGTTTTCAGCATTAAATGCAATGTCTTATTTTGGTAGTTTTGTAGCCAAATCTTGTCTAGGCGATCGTTTGGAGTTTTACGTTTCAAAAGTCTGAAAAATGGACATGTTGATGTTATTTGCAGTATTGGGGGAAAAGTAATAGGCCTACATTACAATCTAAAGTCACTTAATAAAAGGAGCTAAAGGTGTTACTTTTTAAGGAAAGTAATGTGAAAGTAGCCTATTTGTTTTGCGTTTAAAAAAGTGTAAGGTTTATTTAGAACACTGCTTGTTTGAAGTTTTTATTAAGCATTTACACTTTAATTATATACATATGCTTAATTCAATATACTTGTACTTCATTTTATTTAATCAAATGTGGAATATTTAGAATATTTTGTTGCGTTTGAACCGTCTCATTACTGGTCCTCATTACTGATCTGCGCCACCTACTGGAGAAAGTCTTTTCAGCAGGAGTGATTAATGCAGCATAATTTCATAACGTCAAGATATGTGGTTTTTAATTGTTTTAATCCGTATTTTAAAATAATAAATATAATTGAAATGAACAATTACTCAAGCTAGCTAATGGCCACCATGGTGTGGATCACCATACTGGAGTGGTTCCCTTTAATTTAATTGCAAATAAGTTTACTGCAGCCCGTGATAAGCAAATAAACACTTAGTTTATGTTGTCATATTTTCAATGTCTACTTTTTTTTAGTTTCTAGCTTAATAAAGAAAAAATAAACTCATTACAAGAATCATTAAAAAATTATTATATTTATATTATTACTGAATGATAATATCTACTGTATTTTGCATATTAGGCTACTATAGCACAACAACAGCTTGTTTACGTTCATTAGATATACTGTAATGTAAATGAAGTTTTAGTCAGTGATAGTCAGGGAGGGAATTTAATAGTTTTAGTTTGAAGCCTGCGCATCTCTCCGTTTCTCCGACTGCGCAAAAGGAGCGCAGAGAGGGTTTCATCGAGTACAGCTCTCATCTGATTGGCTGAAAGGTACGAGTCGCCTGCTGCTGCTGCCAGGAGAGTCTCAAAACACACACACTTGCATCCAGGGCGAGTCCTACGTGAAACAGGATTTGCACATTCTCATTCAGGATAAACTCGCAAATTTTAAACATTCAAAACTTTTTGTACACTCTTATACATTTGCAAATGGTGTTTTGCATTTGTGAAACGTTTTTTATGAATATGTATTTTTATTTTGTGCACGTGAATTGTTTTTGTGAAAATGTATAAATATTTTATGCACGTGAATTTGGTTTTATGCACGTGAATTTGACTACGCATGTGTACATCGTGTCTTTTGCATGAATTACTTTAGATACTAAATTCGCTCCATAGGATAGTAAAGTTTGAACAGTAATTTACCATTTATTGTCACGGTTACTGTGATGTATTCTGATTTGTACCACTAGGTGGTGCCCTGTATTTGTGTATACTGTGAAGCATCGTGTACAAGAAGAGTAGAACAAGAAAAGCTCCGGCTAAACAAAGAACCTCGTCTGCTGTCTTTATTTAATATTCTATTCTCTTATCTAACAAAGCCTAACCAGCTTTAAGAGTTTACAGAATATAATACATGGTGTCAGAAGTTAAAGATGGACCAGTTGAAGCCACCGACAGAATTAAATTTTGAAGGTAATACTGCAGAGAATTGGAGAATCTGGATACAAAAGTTTGAACTGTATCTCGTGGCAAGTGGAACATCAGAAAAGTCAGGCAAGATAAAGTGTGCTACGTTTCTACACGTCGCTGGAGATGAAGCACTCAAGGTATTTAATACCATGGAGTTCACAGCTGAGGAAGCTAATGATTATGAAGTGCTAAAGGAGAAGTTCAAAAGTTACTGCGAACCTAGAAAAAACCTGACATATCTTAGACACCTGTTTTTCACTCGAACACAGGCACCAAATGAACTGATTGATGCATATGTGACGGATTTAAAAAATAAGGCTAAAGAGTGTGAATTTGCACAGTTGACAGAATCTTTGATCCGAGACCGCATAGTTTGTGGAGTGAACAATGATCAAATCAGAGCAAGACTCTTAAGAGAGCCGGATCTAGATCTGAACAAAGCCATTAATATCTGTAGAGCGAGTGAAGTCACTAAAAGCCAGATAAAAGCTCTGCAAGAAGAAACTGAAGTGACAGTAAACAAGATTGCAAAGATGCAATTTACAAAAAAGCCAAAAGAGAAAAGTGCTTATTCAGGTTCTGTGTTGAAAAAAGAAGAGTGTGAAAGGTGTGGTTACAGCCATGAGCCGAGGAAATGTCCAGCGTATGGTCAAACATGCAAAGTGTGTCACAGAAAAAATCACTTCGGCAGGATGTGTAAAACTAAAAAAGACAAAACAAGGTTCGTTGTGAAGAAAGTGCATGAGATTGAACAAGAGGATCACACAGAGCTGTTTGTGGGTGCTCTTGAAGAGAGGCAGGCTGATAACAGACAAGAGCTGCAAGTTAACAAAGTAGCTGAAGCGACAGTACTAAAGAAAGATAAATGAACTGAAACGCTAACATTTAATAAAAAAGCACTGTCATTTAAATTGGACACAGGGGCAGAGTGCAATGTCATCTCGTACAAAGTGTGTTGTAGGTGAAACTAAATCACTGAGCAAGTCTAACTGCACGTTGGTTGCATATTCTGGCCACAAGATGGAGCCAAAAGGTACCATAAAACTCACCTGCCAGTTTAAAGACAAAGAAGCAGAGATTGAGTTTCAGGTAATAGAGAAGGACTTACCTGCAATCCTGGGGAGATCTGCATGCACAGATTTAGGACTTGTTCAGAGAATCTACAATGTAGTCTGTGATAAAAACACGGATGTACTGAAGGAGTTTGATGATGTGTTCAATGGTTTAGGGTGCATACCAGGCGTGCATCACATCCAGATTGATTCAAGTGTGGCTCCTGTGATTCATCCTCCCAGAAAAGTGCCCATAGCACTAAAAGAAAAAATAAAGTCAGAACTAATGAGAATGGAAAGTCTTGGAGTCATTGAGAAACAGACAGAACCCACGGAATGGGTAAATAGTATGGTGACCGTAGTAAAGCCCAACAAAATTCGCATCTGCATTGACCCAAAGGACTTGAATAAAGCCATAAAAAGAGAACATTTTCCACTCAAGACAATTGAAGAAGTTGTGAGCGAGATGCCAAAAGCTAAAATTTTCTCAGTACTAGATGCAAACCATGGGTTTTGGCAAATACAATTAGATGAAGAAAGTTCGAAGCTTTGCACGTTCAATACACCTTTTGGAAGATTCCGTTTCAAGAGGTTACCTTTTGGAGTATCTTCAGCTCCAGAAGTCTTCCAGAAGTGCATTGCTCAAAGACTTCAGGATCTGGATGGAGTGGTGAATGTCATGGATGATATACTTGTGTGGGGAGAAAATGTGGAACAGCATGATGTGAGGCTGCGAAGTCTTCTTGAAAGAGTGAGGAGTATTAATCTGAAACTAAATCGGGAAAAGTGTAAATTCAGAATGGATGAAGTAAAGTACATTGGTCATGTACTAACTGGAGAAGGTTTGAAGCCAGACCAGGAGAAGATTAAAGCCATTGTGAAAATTCCCAAGCCGCAAGACAAATCTGCTTTAATGAGGTTTCTTGGAATGGTTCAATACCTCGCAAAATTTGTTCCGAATCTGTCTGAGACCAGTGCACCGTTGAGAAAACTTCTGGAAACAGGTGTGGAGTGGCACTGGGATAAGTCACAGCAAGGGAGTTTTGAGAAACTGAAAGCACAGCTGAGTGACGCACCAGTTCTGAAATATTATGATGTCAACAAGGAAGTGACTCTTTCTGTTGATGCTAGTTCAGAGGGTCTGGGAGCAGTCATCCTCCAAGAAGGACATCCTGTGGCATATGGTTCAAGAGCTTTAACTGACTGCCAGAAAAGGTATGCTCAGATAGAAAAAGAGCTTTTAGCCATCGTATATGGTTGTGAAAAATTCAGCCAGTACCTTTATGGTAAGGCAGTAAAAGTGCAGTCAGACCACAAGCCGTTGGAGACAGTTTTCAAAAAGCCTCTACAGAAAACTCCTCCTCGTCTGCAAAGGATGTTGTTGAAGCTCCAGCCGTATGATCTACAGGTGTACTACAAACCTGGGAAGGAACTGAAAATAGCAGATACACTGAGCAGAGCCTATCTAGATGAAGAGACAGAACAGCTGCTAGATAAAGACCTAGAAGTGCATCAGCTGACAGAATGTCTGCCTATTTCTGAAGAGAAATTAAGAGAAGTCAAGGAAGCTACTGCAGTGGATGAAGAACTACAAATGCTGATGTCAGTAGTCAAATCTGGATGGCCCAAACAAGTCAAAAAAGTACCACCTGCAGTAAGGAAATATTGGACTTTCAAAGAAGAACTGACCATTTCAGAAGGCCTGCTATTCAAAAATTCAAGGCTAGTCGTTCCACAAAGCATGAGAGCACTAATGCTTGAGAAAATTCATGAAGCTCATCTAGGTGTGGTGAAATGTAAGGAGAGAGCAAGAGATGTGCTGTTTTGGTTGGGAATGGGAAAACAAATTGAAGATGTAGTGTTAAAATGTGCTGTGTGCAGTACTTTCAGAAAGAGTAACACCAAAGAGCCGCTCATTAGTCATGAGTTGCCAAATCGTCCTTGGGCAAAAGTGGGAGTTGACCTTTTTAATTTCAACCAGGCTGACTATCTGTTGTGTGTAGATTATTTCTCCAAATTTCCTGAAATTGAATATGCAAAATTGACACAGACAACAAGCCAACATGTCATTACAGCATTGAAGTCGATTTTCGCTAGACATGGGATTCCGGATGAAGTAGTCTCAGACAATGGACCACAGTTTGTGAGTGCACAATTCAGAAATTTCCAAAATAAATGGGAGTTCAAGCAGTCCACATCTAGCCCCAGATATCCACAATCTAATGGGCAAAGCGAAAGAGCAGTACAGACTATTAAAAATCTGCTCAAAAAGGCACAAGAAAGTCAGGGAGACCCATATGTTGCTCTTCTTGAGTACAGAAATTCGCCACTAGATGGAGTGAACTTGTCTCCAGCACAGCTTCTCATGGGTCGCCGGCTGAAAGCTAAATTGCCAACAACAACTGAGTTGTTACAACCGCAGCTGCAAAGAGGTGTTCTGAAGCGCCTAAAAGACAGACAGCGAAAGCAAAAGTTTTACTTCGATCAAGGAGCAAAATGTCTGCCTGCACTGAAGGAAGGAGAGATTGTGAGGATGAGAGCAGACAATCAATGGCTACCAGCTGTGGTGGTTGGAAAGCATGAAAAACCAAGATCATATCTGGTGCAAACACAGGAGGGAGAAAGGTTTAGGAGAAATTGAAAACACTTGATTAAGACAAGGGAAACCAGCTTCCAGAATTCACATATTTTGGACTCAGTTGATCCAGTGACAAGTGGCTGTGTTCCAGATGTGATAACTGATGTGCCAGCATCAGTACCAGTCTCTACAGATGAAGGATTGTCATCAGTGCCAAAAGTTGATACAGAAGTGTCTGTTAAAGTAACTCGTTCTGGCAGGGTGGTTAGACCACCAAAGCGTTATTCCTGTTGAAAGTTATAGACTATAGCTGTTATATAGTAACTGTGAAAAGTTTATTCAGTAAATTAGTATAATCAGTTAATTTCTTAGAGTCTTAAGAGAAGGATACTTTTTTTTGTGTAATATGTTTTGAAAAAAAAAAAAAAAAAAAAAAAAAGAAAGATGTGATGTATTCTGATTTGTACCACTAGGTGGTGCCCTGTATTTGTGTATACTGTGAAGCATCGTGTACAAGAAGAGTAGAACAAGAAAAGCTCCGGCTAAACAAAGAACCTCGTCTGCTGTCTTTATTTAATATTCTATTCTCTTATCTAACAAAGCCTAACCAGCTTTAAGAGTTTACAGAATATAATACAGTTACTACCTGTAATGAGTACATAAAGTGAATTACTGTAATTTATTCTTTGCACTACACAATTTCATACAAATCCTTCTAGTTTTATGAAAAATACTGTTTCCTTTTATTTAAGTAAAACACTGGCTATTTTACAGTTATTTACTGCATCATCTACAAGGTAACAGTGCAGTTAAGCTTTAACCCTAATTAAACACACCTGGTCAAACTAAATCTAAAGGAAAATGTGTTGAAGCAGGGCTGGAACTAAACCCTGCTGGGCTGCAGCCCTCTAGGATTTTGACACCCCTGGTACATAGCATATTTTCAAAGCAACTGCTTACATTTATCACAATCATGCACATATCTTCGAATAAAAATAATAAAAATATACAAACTTCATCCAAAGCAAAAAAATAATAATATTCTGATCCTCGTGTCATTCCAAACCTGTAGTAATAATAAAAAACAAAACAAATAATCTGATTTATGCATTTATTTAGGAAAGCTTTTATACTATACTGTTAATGCCACTTTTACTTACTTCATGTAAAGTTTTCCAGTAGTTTTCCGGTTTCCCGCCCAATTGGGCGGTTTTGAATCCAAGTTTGCGGGTAAAAAGAAACATAGGCGGGTAGTGGATATTTGGGCGGTATTGTAAAGGTACGCCTGCCCGCGATCTCCCGTAACCCTCCCACTATTTGTGAAACTTGGGACCGTTCCCCCCACTTTTCGTGAAATATGTGACAATCCAACCACCCCTCATAAATTTTGGAGCGTCCAGCAACCCCCCCCCTCACTTTTCGTGAAATTTTGGGCGGGTGTTTTTGCACTTCGGTGAGTTTTTGGGCTGGAAAAAGTCAGTTACATCTGGCAACACTGATAGGATCAGCACTGTAAACATTGCAACAATATGCTGTGTGCTATAAACCTCCAGCTGTTGCTGCGACTTCAAAATGCAGAAATGGTGTAAACATCACTTTAATATCATTCTGTTCAGTTTAATATAAACAATTAAAAACATATTAGGCATCAAACAACATCACAATCTCTTTAGAGTGATACGCTTAAGTGTCCTCCTAGACTTCAGTCCAGGGCAGCAGGTAAACAATGTGGGGACGCTTCCCTGCTTCAGCCTATGTAACCCGGTGAGTGATAAAACAGCGCAGTCCTCTGTAGCACATCTTCGTGTTGTCTTTAACAGTGTTGTCCTGGTACTGAAGTTTTAAAAACGTCAACTTCCCGCTAACATTTACGCGCCGCTGAGCGCGCTCAAAAACAGCTGATTTGCCGTAGTATTCACCAGTGCTCAACAGAATGACTGTGAAGGTTATCAGCGCGCTGCTCTTCACAAATTGAAAACACACATAGACGGATATTGGAGCGTTTTAAAGCCGTGAAGATCAGCGGATTCATCAGCGGATCGCTCGTCTGTGTTTGCACTCAGTAAGCAGCGGTGAGGTGAACTGATGACAGCCAATCAGAGTGATTTCTGTTGAGCACGTGAACACAATGGTCAATCAGCGCTGTTTAAGAACTCCATGAACAGTGTCTTAAATGTTAACGAGAAATTGGCGTTTTTTTTACATTTTATTACAGAACTTTTGTATCGTGACTAGTCTAATATAGTAAAAGAATCAGTTCATTAACTTGAGTTTGATGAATGGCATCTAAAATGTGTGTTTGGGAAAGAAAACGTTAGCTAAGTAGTGCCATTTCCCTTAACTTAGCTGAAAATGAGGTCAAATATCCCTTTTTATTTTCACTATTCATTCAGAACGGACCTTAGGGTCACTCGGAAAGCGCTGAAATCCTAAATTTGTGTCACTTTCTCTTCGCTCATAGATATATACATTAGATGTCGCCTACCCTACTGTCGTCTATTAGAAGGAATGCGTCAATAGAGCCGCCATTTTAGTACAGGGTAGCGCTCCTTTGAAATGAATGCAGGGCTAAGGTGAAGTGGAGGACTGTGGCCATCCAAAGCCAGAGATATACACATATACACATATATCTATGATCGGGTGTTTTCCCCGGTGGTCCGTATGCAAATATTTTTTTTTAAATTACGAAATATTATAATTTTACATCACTTTCTACATTGATGGATATGACCGCCCTGCTGAAAAAAACAGCTTAAACCAGCCTAAGCTGGTTGGCTGGTTTTAGCTGGTCGACCAGCCTGGTTTTAGAGGGGTTTTGGCCATTTCCAGGCTGGTTTCCAGCCATTTCCAGCCTGGTCTTAGCTGGTCAGGCTGGAAAATGACCAGCTTGAACCAGCTAAAACCAGCTTGACCAGCCTGGTTTAAGCTGGACATAGCTGGTTTTGGCTGGCCAAGCTGGTTCAAGCTGGTCAACTCCCAGCCTGACCAGCTAAGACCAGGCTGGAAATGGCAGGAAACTAGCCTGGAAATGGCCAAACCCCCTCTAAAACCAGGCTGGTCGACCAGCTAAAACCAGCCAACCAGCTTAGGCTGGTTTAAGCTGGATTTTTCAGCAGGGCGCACGGGCATTCCTGACAAAGTGTGAGTGTTTGTGTGCATGGAAATGCATTACCCTGCCCTGTTTAATTTGATCTAATCCATGTCCTGAAACACACCCCCTCTCCTGCTTTCACTTCTCATTCTGACGGAGGGAGCGATTCGTTTGTGAATGAATCTCCGTTATGAACGACTCGTTCACTTAGCTAACAATAATACAAGTTTCTGGCAGCTCAGCGTCTTCTTGTCATATTTCATAACATTGTTTGCTTATTTTATCCAACAAAACTAGCATTAGCTTAGAATTTAGTGCGAGTTGGTGCTACTTTGCCTTAAGGTCACTGCAGTAAGAGACTGTATTATCATCAATAACATTACTTGTTAAGCAGAAAAGTTCATAACATACAAAAACATAAAAAACGAAATCTTACCTATAAAATGTGATGACTTTGTGCTTTGTTTGTTCGTTACTACACCCGTACACAGCGCTAAAGTCCAGCATCTTCACATCGGCACGCTGTCTTTACTAGTGCGGTTTAATGACGTTTGTCCTAGGAGCACTGTACCAATGTGGCGGCGCTATTGACGCATGCTCAGGGTCCCTATGTGATATCTAGTGTATATATCTATGCTCTTCGCTGATAAGATATACAGCCAGGTACACAATATTCCTGTGTGACTCAGTCTATACTTCCGGGTTTCTTCCCACCGCAGCCTCGATTTCGCTGTTAATAATGGCGGCCACGTGAAATCAGTCTATAAGCTCTGTGGCATTGGTTGACTCCTGATACTTAATGTTAAAAACGTAAAAGGAACCAAAGAAAAACAGAGATGGCTGCAGTGAAATCCAGCTTATCATCAATGCAGTGACTCAATCTCCCCTCAATGCTGACCATTCACATACCAAAACTGAATAGTAAACACAGTATATATATATATATATATGTATATGTATATATATATATATATATATATATATATATATATATATATATATATATATATGTATATATATATATATATATATATATATATATATATATATATATATATATATATATATATATATATATTATTATTATTATGGAAGTTTTTTCCTAACAAAATTCAAATGAAAATTCAAATGCTTAAAAGATCAAATGATAAATCAAATGCTCAAACTATAAATCAAATCCTCAAACTGACATAGCAAATGATGAATGAAATCCTCAAACCGACTCCGCAAATGATGAATCAAATCCTCAAACCGACTCCGCAAATAGTGAATCAAATCCTCAAACCGACTCCACAAACGATGAATCAAATCCTTAAACTGACATCGCAAATGGTGAATTAAATCCTCACACCGACTCCGCAAATGATGGATCAAATCCTCAAACCGACTCCGCAAATAATGAATCAAATCTTCAAAACGACTCCTTAAATAGTGAATCAAATCCTCAAACTGACATCGCAAATGATAAATCAAATCCTCAAACCGACACCGCAAATGATAAATCAAATGCAAATAAGGTGTCAATCAACTAGCCTAGGCAGAGCTTTAAGGCGGAAGAGTTTGTTGACAACTACCGGTAGCGCTCTGACTTTTTCAAGGCGTTCAGATTTGCGTGCCCTATTCCAAGACGTATCCGTATAAGAAAGAAGTTTCTACTCGTGAAAGAGAAAGTGAGAAATCCCCTACTGCTTCTGTCCACATTCTGAAGTGTTCATCGGATGGGTACATCTATCCCAGCAGGCCACGGAAAAGCATACGGCAAGAAGAAGATGATACGTCACATTGTGGAAAAATTAGATGCAGACATCTTGACATGTAAGTAATTAAACCAGAAAGACGGTTCCCTGAGTTACAGTAAAATTGCAATGGTTGAGCTAATGTACAGTGAACTGTAGAATTACTGAAAGTGTAAAGATGCTTTATAGTATATTTATTTTGCTGCAAAACATCATGTAGGAACTTCTGTAAGCACATGACGTGACGTTTCAAACGTGAATTTACATAAAAATGATTATTAAATGTCTGACAGAAAAATATGAGGTATTGCATATCAGCATATTATAACATTAAACAGACGTCTGAGTGATGTGCTTGTGCTAATGTAGAATTCACTGTTGCCAATACTGCTTAGATTAGATACAGTACATGTAATATTAATACATGTAATGTTTTCTTCTGTTCATTTGGTGATACATTTATGAAAATGTCATTTTGTGCACACAAATCACAGAGGTAATGTGACTCTTGTCTGGTTGTTATAGAGAAGGAAGCACATGTGTTTGTGTTAGCTGGTGCAGAGTGACTGAACAAATGCTACCGTTAGCATGGCCATCATATTTTTTTTAACAAAATATTGTAATTTCAAACAGCTATTACAACAATTTCCTTAAAGTTGATTTGTGTGCCTTTTCTGGGCTGGAGCAGGACCTGCAAGGCAAGAAGGAGAGCATTTGCAGAAAAAAGGGAAAACCTAAATCCAAAACATGAAGTAAGATCATGTTATTACTTCCAATTTACAGTAGAACTCAAATGACAGTGTGCTGTTAAAATGACTTCTTTATTATGTGCTTTGTATAATCTGAAATGTCCTCAGACTGGTGTGTGCAGTGAGCATGATGGAGAACAGTAGTGTGCTGAAAATGATGAAGGAGATGTTGAAGATGCTGTAGTGCCGTGGACAAGACCCTATCCCTCCACCTGCCTGTGTGTCCTCATCTGAGCCAGATGCAGGTGTGGTCACTTCATCTTCAGTGTGAATCAGTTTCTCATGCATGGACAGCCTCATGTCACAACTCTGTTCCAGTCTGACTGCAGCACTGAGGGATGTGATGGAAAAAACAAGCAAAGTTCTGCGGAACTGGCCCAACTGTGTGGAGATGCAGCAGAACATGGGGTTTTGTCTGAAATACATGATTGTTTGAATAAAGCTTAGTTTCATGTCTTGATGACTTGTATTTATTTATCATGGTTACTATTATTAATTATTTTAATCATCCATTAATAGTGTCTTTAATTGTAGATGAATAAATTAATAATTTCATTCATATTTTGACTGAAATATATATATATATTTTTTGTAGGTGTTGGGGTGGGCTTTGCAGTCTAGAGTAAATACTTACATTTTTCGAGTGTAACATTTCTCCAAAGGAATATCTTCAAGCAGTTGTCCGACGTCTTTGTGCAAATGTACCAATGTGCCAACATTGGGAAGGTTGATAAAAACTATTAGGTAGGGTTATCAAGTTACTGATGCTATTGGGTGTTATTGCTTCTGTCCTTGGTATTTTCTTTGTATTATTATGGGATTGTTATTAATAACAATTATTAATCATTATTATGCAGAAATAATAATTTCATACAGGCTTATGGAAACATTGATGTATCTTTAACAATTAACAAAAACGGCAAAAAGAGAAAAAAATGTAATGGATTTTCTTTTGATATAAGAATATATGATTATATAATCAAAAAGGTCAGGAAAACATGATTTAAGCATACTTGTGGATGAAAAATATGTTACAATAAAGGTAACAACAAAATAGGTGAAGTTTAACAAGGATATCTTTTGTAATAAAAATATTAATTTAAATTAAGATGAATTAAACCTGCCATTTATTTAAAGTTGTGCTTGTAACATCAGTCACATGATAAGGTAAACTTGGCGGATGACGTATTCATACATAAGATTTGGCTACTGTACCTACTCTTCAAGATGGGCGATGCGGACAGCCGCAGACTTGCGGTGCCGGTGTGCGTAGACTGAGAGAAATGCATGTTTAGAATTCTAAAATGAATGGCGTGGCGCTTCCGGTGTGTGTTTTGAGTATGTGGTTTCGAACGCAGTCATAGCGCTACGGGTAGCTAGTTGTCACCCATAGATATGGTTGTCACCAAACTCTTACGCCTTAAAGCTCCGCCCAGACAGGTTGATTGACACCTCATTTGCATTTGATTTATCATTTGTGATGTCAGTTTGAGGATTTGATTCACCATTTGCGGAGTCGTTTTGAGGATTTGATTCATCATTTGCGGAGTCGGTTTTAGGTTTTGATTCATCATTTGCGATGTCAGTTTGAGGATTTAATTCTAATTTTGTTAGAAAAAAACTTCCATAATATATATATATATATATATATATATATATATATTTATATATATCCTGTGTATGTGTGTGTTAATGCCTAAATCATTGTTTTCTCCCTTAATATAAATGCATTTTTCTATAAATAGCAACATAAAACATCAGAGTAGATGGGGCCGTAATGGTTTAACAGAAATTTACCATTTATTATCACAGTTACTACCTGTAATGGCTACATGAAGTAAATTACTGTAATTTATTCTTTGCACTACACAATTTCGTACAAATCCTGCTCATTTTACAGTAAAATACTGTTTCCTTTTATTACAGCAAAACACTGGCTTTTTTACAGTTATTTACTGCATAATCTACAGTAAGGGTTAACAGTGAATGTAAAAAAAAAAGCTTTAGTTAGGAATTTAGTTTTATTTGCTGTATACTACCATTTAAAGTAGCATTATCAAGAACCACTGAAGAATGACAAGTTTCGCTTCTAAAGGTACAAAAGCATTAAGCAATTCCATGAGACATATGAAGCTTAAGAAAAGAAATTAGTCATTGACTTTGGAATGCAAAGTGAGCATGACGTGAATCTCTTAAGATTCACTGTTTAAAATGACAATGAATTGAGAAAACCTACCTGATCCAGTGCTGTGATCCTACGAAATTCTGCAGATACCTAAAATAACAAATAAATAAAAATCATCAGGTTGGCTACTGATAAATACATGACAGGGTATTGGTTAATGTACAGCACCAAAAATAGCATTCCTTTATCAGCACTACTGTATTGCCACATAGTTCAAAGTGAAGTATTTGGATGCCTTCATTGATGATTCTAAAACCTTCACAATGGTCTGTAGCATCTGCCGGGGTGGTGTTCCACATCGAAGTTAGGGCTTCATCATGTTCGACAAAAACAATTTTTAAACCAAGCAGACATTTAAACATTTTTTGAACACAAATGGTAATAGTAATAATCCTAATAATAAGCAATATTAAGACTTAGATTTCTTTCCCCTAACTGTACCAAAACTAAACCAAACCTTGAGTTAAAATCCAAAACATGTACTGAAATGAGATTTTAAGTACCTCTAGTTCGCAGACAGTGTCCATGTACCAACTTCAAGTGTTTTAAAGCTCCGATCTTAATGTGTTAGCCAGTCAAACTTTGCAGACCCGGTACCGGGTCGATGACGTCATCGACTTCCCCTTTCATTTTTAAAGGTCCTGGGTTGCGCAGCACTCCATAAGTGGTTCCGTTTGAGAGTGGAGAAGCTATGTTTTATGCACATATGCATCACTTCGGTTTTTATTTTTCTGTACAAAAGATATTTACATTATAATACACAGTAAACTGGATACCCGTGTCACGGTTGTGGATCTGACTGTTCTTCTTGCATGTGTGTGTGTGTGGGAAGTGGGTGTGTTTGTTTGGGTTCTTCACCACGTGGTGTGTGTGTATGTGTGTGTTTACATTCATCAGCTGGGTTGTCACGTGTTTTGTTATCACTCAGCTGTGTTCTATTAGTCACAGCTGTTGCACATTACCACGTTCCTTTATATGTCCAGTGTTCACTGATAGCCTTTGTCAGGCCATTATTGTTCACTCCTGTGTCTGCTTTCTGTTAGGCTCTCTTACTTGCTTGGGTGGAGGCTCTAAGATATAGCCTGCTTCATTTGGACCTTATGCTCGTCTCCGTTTCTTTGATGTTGTTACTACTGCCTGATCTGAAGACAACATTATCTGTGAGAGACTTCATCCCAAATCCGCTTCTCTAATGAACTTTACCGTTGGTAAACTTGACGATTTCCTTGAGAGCTGCTCCATAGCGCTACCTTTCCCTTCCCTCGATATCTGGTGAGATATCCATGAGAGACTGCTATACGACGTTGGTTCACGGATGAACCTTTACCACTGTTTGGCGTGTCGTATTCTGGTGTGGGCATCCTTGCCCTATTTTATCTGGTGAGATCTATACCAGTTGTGACTCTTTAAATAAATCATCTTGTTTTTACTTGCATTTGCGTCTCCTGTGTATATCTTTGTGACAGAACGGACTGACCAAGATGGACCCAGCAAGTGTCTCAGAGATCCAGAGCGTGTTGTCTCACAGTTCTGCTCCTATGGACCAACAGGACAAGCAAATGATGATCACCAGTCAGGCCATCCAGGTGTTGGTCACCCAAGTTTCCGAGCTCACCTCTCAGATACAAAGATTGAGCATCGGACTGAGTTCCACGGCGTTTTCACAAGCTCCGCCCACCATGTCATCCACCAGTTCCGCACAAGAGGAGAATCTCCGCTCTACTGAACCGTGGCTTTCCACGGCGATTTCACAAGCTCCGCCCACCATGTCACCCACAAGTCCTTCACAGGAGAGGAGTTTCCGCTCTACTGAGCCGCGACTTCCACCACCAGCATGCTATTCAGGTGAGCCTCATTTATGCAGACCATTTTTAGCCAAATGTTCACTATATATTACATTACAACCCTCGTCTTTTCCCACCGAGGAAAGTAAGGTGGCATTTGTTATCAATCTACTGACTGGAAAAGCGGCTCATTGGGGTACTACAGTCTGGGAGCGAAAAACTTCCTTGTTCCACCCCAATATGATTATGCTGTTGACATTATTAATTTAAATGTACTTATGTAAATGCACAATATTTCAATAAATAAATAAATAGCAGCCACTAAATAATTGTGGATTGATTGGTGCCACTAACATAGCTGATTCACTTCCCCACCCCCCTCCCCGATCGTCGTTGACAGCATGCACACACCTTCAATATATGCAGCAATGGCAATTTATTATTTACCCTAAGGTACATCAATAGAAATAGTTGTTTTAATAATAATGTGGCTCAAAAAGGAATATGGATAAATTATATTATTAGAGTCTGTATAGTGTGTGTGTGTGTGTGTGTGTGTGTATAGTAATGCCTTTTGTTCATTTGTTTGTTTTATTAATTAATTCATTATTCTTCATTAATTTTATACATGGCATATACCGTATGCTGTACAATAAAAAGTATGTGAAAATAACTGAAAAGTTATTTATATATATGAAACGTGTTTAAAAACTAAATGTTTTTTTTATTTTACTGAATTTGAATTTATAGATTTTTGGGGGGGGATAAATTGCAATGTTTCAAGAGTATTTAATTAAATGAATTAAAACCACATTATTCATTTACCAGAAACAAAAATATAACATTACACTGAATTCATAAATTGTTTTTGTGTGCCACCCCAAGAATTGTTACGGCCTCTTCTGGCCACCCCTAAGAAAATTTTCTGATGGCGCCACTGGTCTATTCTCTGTCTTTAAGTGTTTGAAACTGGAAATATCTCATCATATAACACAGCCAAAAAGGTTATGGTTTATTAGATAAAAAATGTAATATGTCTATTTTAGTATTTTGGTTATTGTTAATAAACAGTGCACCAATATAAAAAAAAATGTCAAAAAGCACTAAAGGAAGAGGTAATACAAGACATAAATTATGAGTCTGCATATAATCTCTGAGAATGTGCAAAAAAATTTGTGCGTGAGGGATGCATATTTGAGAGAGTGAGAAAATTTGCGTGCGAGCAGCATATATTTAAGAGCTCGCAAGCCGTTTTGTCCACAAACAGAGGAAATCGGTGCACGAGCATCACACAAGGTAGAGAGTGTAGAGAAAGTTCTTCAACGTTATGTGAAGAAAACAACGTTATTGTTTGTATGAAGTAGCCTACTTCATTGAGAATATGTGCCACCATTTTACATTGCTGCTAGACAGATTTGCATCTTAATCTCTTTAGCATACATGAGATTCAATTGAAAAAATACCAATTTCACTCAGTTTTACTTTGCAGCATTCAGGAGTTGTTGGTCTACTGCTGCCTCATTGAGGTCGTTTATGTAATTTTGGTTAATCACAAGTTGATCACCGAAGACATAACATAGCACAACTAAACTTAATGAATTAGACAGCAGTAGACCTGCAATTTCTGTGTGATGTGAGGCAAAATGGACTCTATTGTGGTGGAACTCGTTCTTGTGGAATATGCTGTGGAGACCAGACGCAGCACTGTTCAGCACTTTTTCACAAAATTACATTTGTATTTATATGTATCTGAGCAATGTTCTTTCATAAAAAAGGTTTGTTTAATAAATACAGATCTTACAACCATACATAATCTGTATACATTTTATTTTTCTGTTAAAAAGACTCGAAAGTCAAACCGTAGGACTTTGGACTTGACTTGAGACTTGTTGGCCTTTGACTTGGTACTTGACTCGGGACTTGCCTGTCTTGACTCGGGACTTGACTCAGGACTTGAGGGCAATGAATTGAGACATACTTGTGACTTGCCAAGCAATGACTTGGTCCCACCTCTGACCACCCCCCCCCCCCTCCTCCTCCTCCAACGATGGACTTCTTCAGCCGCTGTCAGTGCCTGCGAGATCCTGGTCCCACATCTCGCTAGATTTCGTTACGGGCCTTCCATCCTCGAACGGCAACACGGTGGTTTTAACCGTGGTGGACCGGTTCTCGAATGCGGCTCATTTCATCCCTCTGCCCAAATTACCTTCAGCCAGAGAAACAGTGGTTACTGTCGTTAATCACGTCTTTCGCATTCATGGCCTCCCGACGGACGTTGTTTCTGACCGGTGTCCTCAGTTTGTGTCCAAATTTTGGAGGGAGTTTTGTAGGTTGTTGGGGGCCACTGTTAGTCTTTCTTCTGGGTTTCATCCCCAGAGTAACGGTCAGACTGAGAGAGCCAACCAGGATCTTGAACGCACATTGCGATGTTTGGTTTCTCAGAATCCCGCTTCCTGGAGTCAGCAGCTCACATGGGTTGAGTATGCACATGACTCATTACCAGTGTCAGCCACAAGCCTCACTCCGTTTCAGTGTAGTTTAGGTTACCAGCCACCAATTTTTTCCAGTCTGGAATCTGAAACCGTGGTCCCCTCCGCTCACGCCTTTGTTCAGAGGTGCCGTCGCACCTGGAACAGGGCCAGACAGACCCTCCTCCAGGTGGGCGAGCGCACCAAGGCTAAAGTCGACTGCCACCGGTCTAAGCCTCCCGTTTACATTGTCAAAAAGTGTGGCTTTCTACTAAAAACATTCCTCTTCGCACCGTTTGTAATAAACTTGCTCCTAAATTCATTGGCCCATTCATTGTCACAAAAATCATTAGTCCTGTAGCAATCCGCCTCAAATTACCTCCAGCGTACAGGAGGGTTCATCCCGTATTCCATGTGTCCAAAATTAAGCCCGTTTTTCATACGGCCATTAATCCGCATACTCCGGTTCCCACTCCGCCGCGTCTCGTAGATAGGGAGACTACTTATTCGGTTAAGCGCATTCTGGACTCAAGACGGAGGGGACAAGGATTCCAGTACTTGGGGGACTGGGAAGGTTACGGTTCTGAGGAGAGAAGTTGGGTTCCTGCTGGGGACATATTGGATCACTCTCTTATCGATGATTACAATTGACAGGTAGGCTCTTCTGGGAGCGCCATGAGGCGCTCCTAGGAGAGGGGGTACTGTCACGGTTGTGAATCTGACTGTTCTTCTTGCATGTGTGTGTGTGTGGGAAGTGAGTGTGTTTGTTTGGGTTCTTCACCACGTGGTGTGTGTGTATGTGTGTGTTTACAGTCATCAGCTGGGTTGTCACGTGTTTTGTTATCACTCAGCTGTGTTTATTAGTCACAGCTGTTGCACATTACCACGTTCCTTTATATGTCCAGTGTTCACTGATAGCCTTTGTCAGTCCGTTATTGTTCACTCCTGTGTCTGCTTTCTGTTAGACTCTCTCGCTCGCTTGGGTGGAGGCTCTACGATATAGCCTGCTTCATTTGGACCTTATGCTCGTCTTCGTTTCTTTGATGTTGTTACTACTGCCTGATCTGAAGACAACATTATCTGTGAGAGACTTCATCCCAAATCCGCTTCTCTAATGAACTTTACCATGGGTAAACTCGACGATTTCCTTGAGAGCTGCTCCATAGCGATACTTTTCCCTTCCCTCGATATCTGGTAAGATATCCATGAGAGACTGCTATACAACGTTGGTTCACGGACAAACCTTTACCACTGTTTGGCGTGTCGTATTCTGGTGTGGGCATCCTTGCCCTATTTTATCTGGTGAGATCTATACCAGTTGTGACTCTTTAAATAAATCATCTTGTTTTTACTTGCATTTGGGTCTCCTGTGTATATCTTTGTGACAACCCGAGCTCGGTATTGAACATTGGTTCATTTTCATATGGTTCATATATGACACATGTACAAGTTATAGCTCAAATGAAAGCTTTTGCCGGTGCTCGTACGGTTCTAGCATTCTTTTTAGTGAATTATATTCACATATAAAACAGCTGTCGAATGAATCGCCGTGTTTCCATGGCGCAGGAGTGAAAACAATACATTTATGATCAATAAGCAGCCCCAGGTAGCACAGGAAGCTGTCATCTCTTACCTTATGCTGTGCGCTTCAAAACGTGCCATTCTCTGCTGTTTTTGAGGTGATGTGCATAAGTAATCCTTTTATATGTCTGACGTGCTCCAAACACAGTGAATTATGTTTGATCAAACAAAAGAATCGTGAAATATGAAGACAATGATCGATCCCTCTGGCTCTTATCAGCCGGAAAAACCAACGCGTGTGTTGCATGCGGAGATCACAACTTAGACAGTGACATGAGTTTTGATTGTGTGAGCAGCCCTTCTCAGAGGAAAATGTATCGATTTTGCCCCGTAAGTAAATATTTATACACCTATGTAATCCTTTTGAATAACTGTAATGGTGCATGCATGTCTTTGCTACTCAGTGCGCACTGGCACCATTTACTAGGGTATCAGCGGTGTATCAGGACGCGACTGCAAACGCGCTGTTGTGTTTGTACGTAATTCAAATCAAACGCAGTTTTATTTGTTTTGGCACAGTTTAGGCTACTATGGATAAGGATGTGACTGCAAACGCGCTGTTGTCTTTGTTCGTAAATTCAATCAAACGCAGTTTTATTTGTTTTGGCACCGTTTAGGCTACTATGGCATCAGGACGCGACTGCAAACGCGCTGTTGTGTTTGTTCGTAATTCAAATCAAACGCAGTTTACTCAAATCAAACGCAGTATTCCAAATGCGCTGTTGATTCATAATTTGTCACCAGCCGCACCGGTCTTTGTCTTAAGCGTTTGTGTCTCTCGGCGAGTATATAAATGCTTTGTTGTTGTTTTAGGTTTTGTACTTACAATAACGCATAACTTTTATCTGTTAGATAATTTGCAAATGTTGTCGCGCTTAGCGGGCGCATTTACCTTATGTTCATGTGTGCGCGCTGACTAATTTACTTGTTTGTGTTTTGCGCACTGAAATAACGGGACACGAGTATTTAGATGCTTCTTATTTTGATGCTTGGATGCTATAAAAACTTTAGCATAATCTTTGTTTGTTTGTGAGGCAGAGAGAGTTCTGGGGCCTGTTTCAGTAAGGAGGTTCAATCAACTCGGAGTTTAAACTTGAACTCTGAGTTGATTTACCGAGAGATTAAAAACTCAGAGTTTTCGGTTTCAGAATAGCTGATCTGGGTTGGGTTAATCAACTTTGAGTAGACCAACTCAGAGTTAAGCGCGCACACCGCAACTATAAAAAGGCATCATCAATGGAGTGCAGATATTACAAGTTCTCCAGCTGAACTTGATGTGCTCATGCAAAGTTATAGCAAATATGAGCATATATTTTAAAAAGCAACACCACTGCATCAGTGAAACAGAGACAGTTAGCGTGGGAAAACATAGCTGCTCAAACTAATGCGCAAGTTTACATTTATAGTATTTAAATAATTAAGTATAATAAAAAACTAATGTAATTTGTTACGTTTATTGGCCATAATTTTAAAGTTATTTCAGATGTAATTGCATTAAATTACATAAAATAGGCTAGTACATTTCTACAACAAATTTGACAAAACAAGAATGCATATAACCTTAGCTTAATGTTCAGTGGAAACGTTTAATTTAAGGTTCCCACTTTTGCACACATTGATCACTTTTAATAGATTTAAGTGCACTTGTGTGTCTGCCTTTTTTATAGTTCGAGTGGTAGAGGATGATAATATGTTGATTTATAATGTAAGCAGAACTAAAAAAAAATAGTTTTTAGAAGGAGTAATCCCATTGATCTAGTTAGTAGGTCAGTGAATTTAAGCTAATTAATTATTAAAAAAGGACAAACTATTCTCGTACGTGACTTTGTTCTTTGTGTGACTGAAATGTATTAGCTATGTTTCCATCCAAAAACGTGAATTAAAATTATGTGCAAAACTGGATTATCGCATAAAAGATGTGCGAGTAAAGCAGCGTTTCCATCCAACCAGTCAAAGAGAACAAAATTGTCACTTCCTGATTAACTGGCGCTAAATATCAACAGTAAATCTGAATTTACTGCGGTAGAAGAAGCTGCGTGAACATGTTCTTTATTTAATAAATGACTTGTGCCTCAAGACAATGCCGACACACAATGAACGCGTGGTGGCGTTGAGACGCGGAGAACAGACGCTCTTGACACGCTGCAGACTCTTTGAAGGTAATTAATAATATAATAATACTGAAACGGTTAAGGCGTTTTAGAATGACCAAAACAACATTTCAGATGATTTACAGTGTGCTCAACATGCTGGTTTGTCCATTCACACATATTTTCATCATCGTATGATCTCGTATAACAAACCTTTTTAATGCGTATACTGGAATTTGTTTAGTAAAACTGTTTCCATCGTAGTTTATGTGCATCTTTTCTTATCAAATAAAAAGTTTCTCTTACTCAGTTATGTGCATATGTTTATTATGCCTATTTTCAAAAGTTATTAGCATCTTGGTGTTTCCATCAACCAATTTTTTATGCGCATATCCAAAATGCACATTAAAATAGGTGTGTGGAAACGTAAGTCTAAGGTGAGAAATACCGCTACGTCTTTAAAAAAGGGGAGCAGACCGACAGAAACTCAGAGTTTAGAGATTAAAACCTGCTCCTGACCAGGTTAGGTTCATAGAGTAAGTTACCACGGTAACTGACTCTGAGTTAAAGTTACCACTCTTTCAGAAACAGGCTTGACTTACCCTGCTTTCTCGAGTTTGACAAACCTGCCATTTTGAAACGGAAAACCCAGAGTTTCTCTCATTTCAGGGTTAAAATACTCTGAGTTTTCACTTAACCTCCTTTCTGAAACAGGCCCCTGGTGACGCAGTACGCTGAGCCCCCACCAACACTGCACATCAACCACTTCTGGTCTGAGAAGAGGGACAGAACAGGTTTTTGCACAGATTTGCACAGCTTATTTTTGTTATTAGAAAATAAATGGCAAAAAAAGTATTTTTATGTGTCATTGACTTCTTTGATAAAATGTTATGATGCCTAAAATGGAAAGGAGATAAAATAAGTAATGTAAACTCATGTTCATAAAAGCTTTAGCGATAGTTCTGCCAGGAAGACTGAGATGTCAAGTCATTCATAATAATTATCTCGTCGGCCTATAACAACCAAGCTAGCTATATATAACCCCATCTAAACAATCTGTTTCGCTGTACTCAGGTGACGATGCGGAAGTTTCGTCACGTTGCGGAAGTTGGATTGCCCGGCGTTGTTTATGTCTCATGAGTTTGTGTATTTCTCAGTCCGTGTTCGCGTAACTTTCGCTTAAAGTTAAAGGTTCACAGCTTCGTCAAATCACGTTATTTTTGCTATTGATTGATTTTGCTTTCATTACTCGTCGATCCGCCGATCGTACGTTTTTAAATGTCCTTGCATGATGTTTTTAGCACTACTAGCTCCTATTCGCAAAATTTACCTAACGTACATATGAATTTAACAATGCTGAAATCCAACAATAACCATACGCAACCTACTACGTTACCCTTTAAACAACCCAGAGCCGGATACCACAATGATCATAGGATCTTCATCGGGATTTTTTATGTCATCTTCATCAGCCTTTTCATCTCGGTGATCTTATATCCATTGTTTATTACCTTAAATACGTTACTCGTGTACGTAATCTGCATGAGGTAAGTCTAACCCTCATTTCATTATAGAAGTCACTGAATCATAACACATAATTTCAGAAAGAGCACATATCTATTGCCTTTAATTACTTCGTTCTAAATGCTTTCCAAGCTGGAATCCACATTATATAATCCAGTCGAATGCCACACCGTAAGCCGCGATGCAGACGCGGACTATTCGGTATCGGTTCAGCAAATGCATCATAACCGGTTATTAAGTACTGACGTCATTTATCTCATATGAACCATGCTGATATAGCGATACTGGATCCAGGCACACGAGCGTGTCTGCAGAGTTTGTGTTTATCATGGATCAGCTGTGATAGCTGCTGAAGTTTATCAGTGTCTCTCATTGGTTACAGCGCCAGTGCGTTTGAGCCTATTGCAGCCCTTTCTCTTGAGCGCGGACCAATCATAGGGGTGTAAGAAGTCGCTCGGTAGAGCTCTTAAAGCGAGCAAGATATTCACTTTTATTTATCTGCTATAAATGCCATGCTATAAAATATATATTGTGCACATGCTCGAGTTTTTAAAGTACAGTTTGGACTGTTTGTATTAAAGGACAACATGTATTACAAATAATATATATATAAATATAATCTATTTATGAATTTTTCTTGTGTTATGAAGTAAAATATAATTGTGTATGGGAAGCATCGTCAATGCACCATGACGCACTGTAATATCAAATTGAACCAAATCGATGGCATGATAATAGTAACCGAACTTTGAGAACAGTATAGGTTCACACCTCAAGCAAATATGCTGTTTCAATCAACCAAACTGATGCATGTACATAGTCAGCCTAACATGTGAGTCCACTATATACAGTTTAAATGTCAAACGTTTCCTTTCCATTTCATGTAATCATCCTATGTTGTCTTTGCAGCTACTGGTGGTGGTCCAGTTGGATTTTACAGCACTTCGCATTACATGACATCTTGGCTTACCAATTTCTATGGTTCATCGGTTTCTTCCATATAGCTAGGTCTATCGCGACCTCTTTAATCGTGGCTTGTAGTTGCTTTTCATCAGCACTTAATGTGACCCTATTTAGTAGCGCATTTACACGGACATAAATTTTCGATAATGCAATTTTGGTATCATCAGAATTTAACTTTACCTCATGTAAACACAATTTGAATAATTTATCTAACTTCATGTATAATGTGATTAAGCGCTTAATCACTGTAATTGATCTTGATCTGTGTATGCATGCACTTAAGCTCGTTAATCCCCTTTTAACAAGAGGTCTCATAATGAATTATACCATTCTGAATCTTTCATCCACCTGAATCCTCAAATTCCGTTTAGCTCAACGCACTGCTGTCTTATGTACAACGGCATGTAGTACGTGACTGCAGAGCAGATAAGCCAAGCTAACTGGTATTGACATCACATTTCTATTATACCGAAAGCATTGAAATTAACCATACAAAGAACATTAGCATTAGAACAACGATCAGTAACACCTAGTCATCACATGGACAGGCCTGCGCTACAATTTACAGACTATGTAAGAAATTCCAACAAGGAAAATCTTAACTGTTGGGTATTTTTTTGGGGGGGGGGAGTAGACACTGCCTGCCATCATCCTTCGACAGGACCTAATCATAATTTAGGGGATGCAATGTTTACTCCAATTTTCTAAACCGCTAGACATTAATTGTCGTAAATCATAACGGATTGTCCATATCATGGGTTTCATACAAGGTAAGCTTGATCTAGTCTAGCTGCCCGTCGGGGCTCCGTCTCGCACAGTAAGCCCAACGTTGCTCCGTTTTGCACAGCAAGCCCACCGGGGCTCCGTCTCACTCAGCAAACTGGCCCGGGCTCCGCCTCGCACAGCCAGCCCGCCGGGGCTCCGCCTCACACAGCAAGCCCAACGGGGCTCCATCTCGCACAGCAAGCCCACCGGGGCTCCGTCTCACTCACCAAACTTGCCAGAGCTTCGTCTCGCACAGCCAGCCCAACAGGGCCCAGTCTCGCACAGCAAGCCCGCCGGGGCTCCGCCTCGCACAGCAAGCCCAACGGGGCTCCGTCTCGCACAGCAAGCCCACCGGGGCTCCGTCTCACTCAGCAAACTTGCCAGAGCTTCGTCTCGCACAGCCAGCCCAACGGGGCCCAGTCTCGCACAACAAGCCCACCGGGGCTCCGTCTCACTCAGCAAACTGGCCCGGGCTCCACCTCGCACAGCCATCCCGCCGGGGCTTCGCCTCACACAGCAAGCCTGCCGGGGCTCCGCCTCGCACAGCAAGCCCGCCGGGGCTCCGTCTTACACAGCAAGCCCGCCGGGGCTCCGCCTCGCACAGCAAGCCCGCCGGGGCTCCGCCTCGCACAGCAAGCCCAACGGGGCTCCGTCTCGCACAGCAAGCCCACCGGGGCTCCGTCTCGCTCAGCAAACTTGCCAGAGCTTCGTCTCGCACAGCCAGCCCAACGGGGCCCAGTCTCGCCCAGCAAGCCCGCCGGGGCTCCGTCTCACTCAGCAATCTTGCCAGAGCTTCGTCTCGCACAGCCAGCCCAACGGGGCCCAGTCTCGCACAACAAGACCGCCAGGGCTCCGTCTCACACAGCAAGCCCACCGGGGCTTTGCCTCGCACAGCAAGCCTGCCTGGGCTCCACCTCGCACAGCAAGCCCTACAGGGCTCCGCCTCGCACAGCAAGCCCGCCGGGGCTCCATCTCGCACAGCAAGCCCACCGGGGCTCCGTCTCACTCAGCAACCTTGCCAGAGCTTCGTCTCGCACAGCCAGCCCAACGGGGCCCGTCTCGCACAGCAAGCCCGCCGGGGCTCCGTCTCGCACAGCAAGCCCACCGGGGCTCTGTCTCACTCAGCAAACCCGTTGGGGCACGTTTTCAATCTCCTCTGCCCGTCGGGGCACGCTCTCTCTCCTCTGCCTGTTGGGGCTCTCCATCTCCACTGGGGCTTTCTACCATAATTTAGTCTAATTGTGTGCTTCGTTTTATCTTCATGCTGGATCTCTTGTATACCTCACTGCCCATCAGGGCACTATTTAATCTCCATTTTGCTTTACGCGATTTGCATTAGTATACAATATAAGCCATCTCATGTGCATGTCATTCTCTGTTTTAGGATTGCTACAAAAATGAACCCTAAGTTTTGTCTTTTGGGGTTGGCTTCGCCCTGCCTTCATCTTCAGGCAGGATCTGCCAGCTCATCCAGTATTCCGTACCATAGACGAGGCTTACGCCAAAGGACTTCATGAAAGGATCGTAATGAACTTACACTTATGCAAACAATTCACAATAAATGTTCAAATGTTTATCTGCCTCCTGAAAAGTCTTTCTGGGAAAAATAAAAGCTTTAGCGATAGTTCTGCCAGGAAGACTGAGATGTCACGTCATTCATAATAATTATCTCGTCGGCCTATAACAACCAAGCAAGCTATATATAAGCCATTCTAAACAATCTGTTTCGCTGTACTCAGGTGACGATGCGGAAGTTTCCCTCCATCCTCCCCACCACCACCACCAGGTTGGCCTCGACTCCACTCAGGGGGTTGGCTTCGCCCTGCCTTCATCTTCAGGCAGGATCTGCCAGCTCATCCAGTATTCCGTACCATAGACGAGGCTTACGCCAAAGGACTTCATGAAAGGATCGTAACGAACTTACACTTATGCAAACAATTCACAATAAATGTTCAAATGTTTATCTGCCTCCTGAAAAGTCTTTCTGGGAGAACTATAGTTATTATCATGTAAAACTAAGCAGAAGCAAATATGTTATATTTGATATCAATGATCAAAAAGTTATTTTCCCAGTATTCAGTTGAATTACAATAATTTTATTATTTTACATGATAGAGAAATAATTCTTTTTCCTAGTGTTTGCTGCTCTCTGCTGCTTTCAAGCAAAACTATCTGGATGTTTCCAGGCCAAAAATGATAAAAACAGCTTTAAACCATGAAATGCATTATTGCTTTTGTTTTAAAGGTGCAGTATGTAAGTTTGACACCCAGTGGTTGAACTAGGTATTGCAGTCCTGAATCATAATAAAGGTACGCCGGGTTGCCAGTTTGAGGGATTTTAAACTGTGTTCTAAATAAAAGCAACGACACGCGATTGAGGGAATATTCTCCATATTAAAAGGAGTTTTGGTTCTAACCAACACCTCGAATTGATTTATTAGAAGCGGCTTCTATTTCTTACAGCTGAACAACAGAAACCTATGACAGATCAC
The DNA here is from genome assembly GCA_903798195.1 of Danio kyathit. Classification (NCBI taxonomy): domain Eukaryota; kingdom Metazoa; phylum Chordata; class Actinopteri; order Cypriniformes; family Danionidae; genus Danio; species Danio kyathit. The sequence goes on from LR812527.1 coordinate 21,360,056, forward strand.
CTCAGGTAAGCCTCGTGTGCTTTATTCAGTGCTAAATGCTAACAATGCGAGTTTGAATGCATTTTACATGACGTGTATTACCATATACTGAAAGCAGAAAGTTCACTTCACCTTTAATGATGTTAAAGAGGGTTAACATGTATTAAATAGATTCTGCCGTGTTTTGTGGTGCAAACAGCCAAATGGCTCATCACTCATAACAATCTCGTCACAGCTTGTTGTTAGGACACGCGATGTAACCTGCTCACGTTCCTAATATTTATGTCATTTGCTAATTAACGTCATGTGGAACTGAATCTGTCTCATTTTGACATCTGATACTTTCCACTACACTGTAGCATTTCGCTCATGGACGCATGCTTTCAGAGTCTTTCTGAATGAATGAATGAATGAAATATGCTGTTTTCCAACAAGGCAACCCGGGGTGCTGAATTATAATTGGTTAAACTGGCATGTGCATGTGAAAATTACCTAAACAAAGACATCGTTCCGGCACGGAAAAAAACATTTTCAAAGCAGAATATCTGACTTCAGCATTGTTTGTCAGTTAAACAAGTATGTTCACTTGGGATGTTTCTTAAATATCTGCACACATATTATTGTATTTTTATGCTTTAGAAGAGTCAAAAACTTACATACAGCACCTTTAAACAAGACTACATGCAGTTTTAAACATGTTTAAACAACTTTCAAGGGAAAAGCATATGATTTTGAAAGTGTTCATTTTGGGGGTTCTGATGCAGGAACCTTGCTTCTGGAGCTGAGATATGATGTTTCCAGGTCATAAACAGAAAGTCATAGAAACAGCTTAAAACCATGAAATGCATCATTATTCTTGTTTTAAACAACATGATATGCAGTTTTAAACATGTTTAAACAACTTTCAAGGGAAAAGCAAGTGATTTTGAAAGTGTTCATTTTTGGACTTCTGATGCAGGAATCTTGCTTCTGGGGCTGAGATATGAAGTTTCTAGGCAAAAAACATAAAGTGATAAAAGCAGCTTAAAACCACGAAATGCATCATTCTTTTTGTTTTAAACAACATTACATGCAGTTTTAAACATGTTTAAACAACTTTCAGGGGAAAAGCAAGTGATTTTGAAAGTGTTCATTTTTGGACTTCTGATGCAGGAATCTTGCTTCTGGGGCTGAGATATGATGTTTCCAGGCCAAAAACAGAAAGTGATCAAAACAGCTTAAAACCATGAAATGCATCATTCTTTTTGTTTTAAACAACATTACATGCAGTTTTAAACATGTTTAAATAACTTTCAGCGGAAAAGCAAGTGATTTTGAAAGTGTTCATTTTGGGAGTTCTGATGCAGGAATCTTGCTTCTGGGGCTGAGATATGATGTTTCCAGGCCATAAACAGAAAGTGATAGAAACAGCTTTAAACCATAAAATGCATCATTCGATTTGTTTTACACAACATTACATGCAGTTTTAAACATGTTTAAACAACTTTCAAGGGAAAATCAAGTGATATTGAAAGTGTTCATTTTTGGACTTCTGATGGAGGAATCTTGCTTCTGGGGCTGAGCTATGATGTTTCCAGGCCAAAAACAGAAATTGATATAAACAGCTTAAAACCATGAAATGCATAATTCTCCTTGTTTTAAACAACGTTATATGCAGTTTTAAACATGTTTAAACATCTTTCAAGAGAAAAGCAAGTGATTTATTTATTTTTTTTTTTTTTGTTGGAACATGTTTATTTACGGTTATCAAAATAATGTACAATGTGTTTTTACAGACATAATCAAAGGCAAGTTTTACAAAAAACATACAATCCGTTAGAGAAATTATAGTAATCCTTAAAAATAAGAATATAAGCAAATAAGTCAATAGATAGATGGAGGTAAGAAAAAAAGAAAGAAAAAAAAGTGAAACATCATACCATACCATCACCATACTAATATTGGTGACCAATTAGTCACAAAGTCTCTGGGAAGGCACATAAAACAAAATATATATTTGCCACATTACAGCACTTTCCTATAATATAGACATGTCATTTGAAAAAAAAGAACATTAGAACAAAACAAAAGTGACAAAAAAAAAAAACAGTAACAACAAAAATAACAAACAACAAATGACCATTCCCTGTGAGCCTCCGACAACCTTCCTCTAAAAAGAAACCTAATTGACACGCAGAACCATTTCTCTCATGTGTAAGGGCAGATGATCTATAAAAGGAGACCATATATTTTGAAAACTCTGTATGTTATCATTAAGCACAGCTGCAAGCCTCTCATGGGGCAAAAATGCTAAAAAAATCTTTCTGCACCATTGTGTCACAGAGGGGGAGCGTTTTTTATCCATCTAATAAGAATGCATTTTCTTGCCACAAGTAGCAGTTTATCTAACAATTTGTAACCTTTTGTGTCCAGGGTCAATGACATTACTTGTGTTTTAGAAGGGAGTCCCAAAAGAAAAAGACCGGGATCTTTTTTTAATTTGATCTTAAAAATTGTACTAATTTCATACGCAACAAAGTTCCAGAATCTTGAAATGAGTTTGCACTTCCAGAAGCAAAGAAAGTATGTCCCTAACTCTGTATGACACTTAACACAAAGAGCTGGTATAGAAGGGTCAATTTTATTCAATAAAACTGGCGTTATATGCAGCCTATGTAAAATCTTATATTGAGTCTCTCTAAGTCGATTACAAATGAAAGTGGATCTAATACTCCTCAAAGCTTCTTGCCAGTCATCATCTATATAAACATTACATAGGTCTTCCTCCCACTTATGGGCCACTGTGTTCAAAAGTCCCGAGATATTAGAGTATAGAAAATAATAAAATCTAGAAATAAAATGAACAGCATTTGTTGTGTTGGCGAGAAAACTTTCCAAACTATTAAGAGCTAATGTATCTGGTGTTTGCTTTTGTTTTGACATAACATAGTGCTGAATTTGCAGATATCCAAAGTGATGTTGGTTTGGGAGATCAATTTTTTTTTGTAGTTGTTGGAAGGACATTAAAGAGTCATCCTAGAACAAATCAAATAGAATACGAATTCCTTTTATGTGCCATGTTTTGAAGAGAGGTGAACCTATGCCAGGGACAAAGTCCTGATTTAAATAAATTGGTTTTAACATAAATATAGCTTCCCCTCTCCCCACAAACCTGGAAATCTGTCGCCAAACTTTAATAGAGCTATAAAGTATTGGATTTTTCTTCACTGTCTCTTCATACTTATGGGGACAAGCAAACAAACTCCAGACAGATAGTGGGGAGCAGGCCCAGGAATCCACGCTAGGGCATAGGTCATAATAAGATCTAAACCATTCCCAAATGAGTCTGGCATGGCAAGCCCAGTTATAATACAAGATATTAGGCAAAGCTAATCCACCTAGCTCTGTTGGTATCTGTAGAGATTTAATCTTTTGTCTAGATTTTTTGCCATTCCATATAAATCTAGAAAAAGCACTTTCAAGCTGGGCAGAGGCTTTCCTGCTTAACCATAAGGGTATCATTTGAAGAGGGTATAGCAATCGGGGGAGAATATTCATCTTAATTAAGCTTATTCTACCAAAGAGTGAAAGTGGAAGGGCTTGCCAGCGGTTTAAGTCTCTTTTGACCGTTTGAACAATTGGGGCATAATTGAGTTTCCATAGTTGATTTAAGTCAGTTGACACATTAATTCCGAGATAAACAAATCGAGATTTTGACCATTTAAAAGGGAAATTTATTATAGATTAAGTATCGAAATTACCTAATGGCAATGCTTCTGATTTATGGAAGTTAATTTTATACCCAGAAATTAAGCTAAATTCTTCAAATAATGATAGTGTTGCTGGTATAGATATTTCAGGTGATGATAAAAACAGCAGAATTTTATCTGCATAAAGTGCAATTTTATGCTCACAACTCTTCATTGATATACCCTTTATATTTTTATTCTGTCTGATAGCTTCTGCTAGAGGTTCAAGAGCCAATGCAAATAGAAAAGGGCTTAGCGGGCAGCCCTGTCTGGTGCCCCTAGCAAGTGGAAATGGTTCTGAGCATAAACCATTAGTAATAATGCAAGACATAGGGGAGTGATAGATCGTTTTAATCCATTTTAGAAATTCACCCTTTATACCGAATCTATGCAGAGTTTCAAACAGGTATCTCCACTCAACCCTATCAAAAGCTTTCTCTGCATCTAAAGATACAGAGATTGCTTTACAGTTCTGTTGATTGGTGTACTGTATAACATTAACAAGTCTCCTTATATTTGTGATAGAGAAACGCTTCCATATAAAGCCTGTCTGGTCTGGGTTTATAAGGTGGGGAAGAACCACCTCGAGTCTCCTGGCCAGCAGCTTAGAGAGTATCTTGGCATCGACCCCAATTAAGCTAATAGGTCTATAAGAACTACATTCATCAGATGATTTATTTTTTTAAAGAATTAAAGAAATATTTGCTAAATTTAATGTGGGTGGGAGGTGACCAACTTTAAATGAATCTGCAAACATTTCAGTAAGTGTTCCTACTATTTCTTTACCCATTTTTTTTTATAGAATTCTGAACAGAAACCATCTGGCCCAGGGGCCTTCCCTCCCCTTAGCAAATTTATAGAATAGAGAACTTCCTCCTCTGTAACTGGCCTACAAAGATCTGCTTGCTTATCTGCTGTGAGAGAGGGGAGTCCAATGCCATTAAGAAAATCGTTCGTCCTTTGCTCTGTTGAGTGATATTCTGATAAGTAAAGATTTTGATAATATTCTTTCATAATTTTGTTAATGCATTTGTTTTCAAATCTATAAGTCCCAGAGGTGTCTTTTAGGGATGAGATTACAATAGTCTCTTTCCTTCCCCTAGCCAGACGAGCAAGAAGACGACCAGGTTTATTACCTGACTCATAGAGTCTGAGTCTGGCGAAGAATAGAGATGTTTCAGCCTTTTTAGTTAACAGCTGATCTAGAGCAGAGCGAGCTGCATTAAGTTGTTGGGACACCCCTCTGGAAGGTGACAATTTAAAATCTCTTTCCAGAATCTGAATTTTCCTTTCAAGTTCCGCTATATTTTGCATTGCTTCTTTCTTTTTGGCTGAGGTGTAAGATATAATTACACCTCTTAAGTATGCTTTCGCTGTCTCCCATAAAACTGACAAATTGATTTCAGGAGTTTTGTTAATTTCTATAAAGGTTTTCCACTGCTGTTTGAGAAACTGCATAAATTCAGGGCAGCTCAGTAAGGAAGGATTAAGTCGCCACTGTCTACTATATGGATCTCTATAAGGTGGACAAACAACCATTGCAATAGGGGAGTGGTCAGATAGAGTTCTACTCCCGATGGAACAGACCTTTGTTCTGTCCAATAACCCCTGCGATATTAAGAATAGATCAATACGTGAGAAAGATCGATGAGGCTGAGAGTAGAAAGTATAATCTTTCTCTTTCATATGTGATAACCTCCAAACATCAAACAATTCTAGATCCTTGCAAAATTCTAAAAGCCTAAAACTTTTCTTTAGTCTGATATCTCTTGGGGGGGATTGATCTATAGATAGGTCAAGAACACAGTTGAAATCCCCTCCCAAGAGTGTTAGAGAGCATGAAAAAGAAGAAATGTCAGCCAGTAATTTAGAAAAAAATTGAGGCTCGTATATTGTGGGAGCATAAATGCAACCAATCAACACATGTTCTCCATATAGAAAACCTGAAAGAAGTACGTAGCGACCTTCATTATCTGTTACTGATTTTTCAAATTTAAAGGAAAGATTTTTGTGAAGAAGAATGGCAACCCCTCTACTGTTAGATTTATAAGAGGAAAAAAAAACTTGGCCAACCCAATTTCTACGCAGTTTCATGTGCTCCACATCAGACAAGTGGGTTTCTTGCAACAGAGCAATCTGACATTTCTCTTTTCGAAAAAAAGAGAGAAGTTTTTGCCTTTTAACAACGTGATTAATGCCTTTTACATTAAGGCTGATCAGTTTTATATCACTCATAAACAGATGTTAACAAAATATCGAAATAGGTTTAATAAAGCAAAAATCCTAATGTGAAATGGTTTTGGGTTGTCAGAACAACACAGAAAATGGTCATTACAATGAACAAGAAAACAAAAAAACCCTGCAGAAAAACAAAAACAAAGCCACCCCACCCTTTCGCCAAAATAAAATACAAAGATGGATAGATAAATCCCTCCCACCCACACGACTAACCTTGAATGCAAATGTACGGAGAACGTGAAAAAAGATAGCCACATCACACCGAAGGATGGAGAATAACTCTATCAACCCCCCCCCCCCCCCCCCCCCCCCCCCCCCCCCCCCCACTCCCATTGTGCAAATTCTTACATAACAGTAACTTTAACTAAGCAGCTATAACATATGAGCCCATAAGAGTCTCTTCAAGTGCAACAATACTTAAATAGTACATAAATAAATAAAAATAAAGCAACATGTCCGTGTGTCTGTGTGTGCGCACACATACATACATACAGACTAACACACACACACACACACACACAATATCTTTAAATGTACTATGAATCACCCCGGATCAAATCAACCCAACGCAAGTAGAAAAAATGTTGGTAAATAAGTATTTTACTGAGGCGCGAGTCTTTACCATCAGTCTTTTCACATGTTTATCCCATGTAAACAAACGGAACATGCTCCTCTCATCCATTCATAAAAATCGTTTGTTAGTCCAGCCCATCGAGAAACGCCTTTGCATCTTGTGCACGGTGGAAAGAATAGTCTGTTCTGTTGATGTTGAAATAAAGAAACGGACTCCTCTTTGGATGAGCTGGCCACAGACGTCGTTGTATGCCCGTCTCGCCTCTCTGACCTTAACTGACAAATCCTGTGTAATGAATGTCGCTACCATCATAAACGAGAGGATCCTTTTTCTTAGCAACTGCTAGTATTTTGGCCTTGTCTGAGTAGTTGTGTAGCTTTATCACCACAGGGCGTGTGCGGTTGTGCTTGAGCGGACCAAGCGTTCTATGAGCCCGATCCATTTTGATAGTGCCGTGTTTAGTTTCAATACCCAGTAACTCAGGCAGCCAGGTCTGGAAAAATTCAACTGGTCTGCGGCCCTCCGCACCTTCTTTCAATCCTATAATGCGAATGTTGTCTCGTCTGCTGCGATTTTCGGCATCTTCTGCCTTCTCCGAGAGGGACTGTACAGTTTTTTCCAGCGCCGCAATCTTGCTTTGAAGTTCGGCCACATTGTCCTCGGTCTGGGAAACGCAACTCTCCGCTTCCGTGATCCGTTTCGTATTGTCCTCTAAACGGGTTGTAATTGAGTCTAACAACGACTCAAAACGTGAGAATTTCTTGAACATGTTTAAACAACGTTCAGGGGAAAAGCAAGTGATTTTGAAAGTGTTCCTTTTTGGACTTCTGATGCAGGAATCTTGCTTATGGGGCTGAGATATGATGTTTCCAGGCCAAAAACCGAAAGTGATAAAAACAGCTTAAAACCATGAAATGCATCATTGTTTTTGTTTTAAACAACACCACATTCAGTTTTAGCCATGTTTAAACAACTTTCAAGGGAAAAGCAAGTGATTTTGAAAGTGTTCATTTTTACGGTTCTGATGCAGGAAAATAGCTTCTGGGGCTGAGATGTGATGTTTCCAGGCCATAAACAGAAGTCATAGAAACAGCTTAAAACCATGAAATGCATAATTATTTTTGTTTTAAACAACATTATATGCTATTTTAAACATGTTTAAACACCTTTCAGGGGAAAAGCAAGTGATTTTGAAAGTGTTCATTTTTGGACTTCTGATGCAGGAATCTTGCTTCTGGGGCTGAGATATGATGTTTCCAGGCCAAAAACAGAAAGTGATCAAAACAGCTTAAAACCATGAAATGCATCATTCTTTTGGTTTTAAACATGTTTGAACAACTTTCAAGGGAAAAGCAAGTGATTTTGAATGTGTTCATGTTTGCACTTCTGATGCAGTATTCTTGCTTCTGGGGCTGAGATATGATGTTTCCAGGCCAAAAATAGAAAGTTATCAAAACAGCTTAAAACCATGAAATGCATCATTCTTTTGGTTTTAAACAACATTACATGCAGTTTTAAACATGTTTAAACAACTTTCAAGGGAAAGCAAGTGATTTTGACTGTGTTCATTTTTGCACATCTAATGCAGTATTCTTGCTTCTGGGGCTGAGATATGATGTTTCCAGGCCAACAACAGAAAGTGATCAAAAGCTTGAAACCATGAAATGCATCGTTCTTTTGGTTTTAAACAACATTACATGCTGTTTTAAACATGTTTAAACAACTTTCAAGGGAAAAGCAAGTGATTTTGGATGTTCATTTTTGCACTTCTGATGCAGTATTCTTGCTTCTGGGGCTGAGATATGATGTTTCCAGGCCAAAAACAGAAAGTGATCAAAAGCTTAAAACCAATAGATGCATCATTTTTTTATTTTTAAACGACATTACATGCTGTTTTAAACATGTTTAAACAACTTTCAAGGGAAAAGCAAGTGATTATGAATGTGTTCATTTTTGCACTTCTGATGCAGTATTCTTGCTTCTGGGGCTGAGATATGATGTTTTCAGACCAAAAACAGAAAGTGATCAAAACAGCTTAAAACCATGAAATGCATCATTCTTTTGAATTTAAACAACATTACCTGCAGTTTTAAACATGTTTAAACAACTTTCAAAAGAAAAACAAGTGATTATGAATGTGTTCATTTTTGCACTTCTGATGCAGTATTCTTGCTTCTGGGGCTGAGATATGATGTTTCCAGGCCAAAAACAGAAAGTGATCACAACAGCTTAAAACCATGAAATGCATCGTTCTTTTGGTTTTAAACAACATTACATGCAGTTTTAAACATGTTTAAACAACTTTCAAGGGAAAAGCAAGTGATTTTGACTGTGTTCATTTTTGCACATCTAATGCAGTATTCTTGCTTCTTGGGCTGAGATATGATGTTTCCAGGCCAAAAACATAAAGTGATCAAAACAGCTTAAAACCATGAAATGCATCATTCTTTTGGTTTTAAACAACATTACATGCAGTTTTAAACATGTTTAAACAACGTTCAAGGGAAAAGCAAGTGATTTTGAATGTGTTCATTTTTGCACTTCTGATGCAGTATTCTTGCTTTTGGGGCTGAGATATGATGTTCCCAGGCAAAAAACAGAAAGTGATCAAAACAGCTTAAAACCATTAAATGCATCATTCTTTTGGTTTTAAACAACATTACATGCAGTTTTAAACATGTTTAAACAACTTTCAAGGGAAAAGCAAGTGATTTTGATTGTGTTCATTTTTGCACATCTGATGCAGTATTCTTGCTTCTGGGGCTGAGATATGATGTTTCCAGGCCAAAAACAGAAAGTGATCAAAAGCTTAATATCAATAGATGCATCATTCTTTTATTTTTAAACAACATTACATGCTGTTTTAAACATGTTTAAACAACTTTCAAGGGAAAAGCAAGTGATTATGAATGTGTTAATTTTTGCACTTCTGATGCAGTATTCTTGCTTCTGGGGCTGAGATATGATGTTTCCAGCCCAAAAACAGAAAGTGATCAAAACAGCTTAAAACCATGAAATGCATCATTCTTTTGAATTTAAACAACATTAAATGCAGTTTTGAACATGTTTAAACAACTTTAAAAGGAAAAGCAAGTGATTTTGAATGTGTTCATTTTTGCACTCCTGATGCAGTATTCTTGCTTCTGGGGCTGAGATATGATGTTTCCAGGCCAAAAACAGAAAGTGATCACAACAGCTTAAAACCATGAAATGCATCGTTCTTTTGGTTTTAAACAACATTACATGCAGTTTTAAACATGTTTAAACAACTTTCAAGGGAAAAGCAAGTGATTTTGACTGTGTTCATTTTTGCACATCTAATGCAGTATTCTTGCTTCTTGGGCTGAGATATGATGTTTCCAGGCCAAAAACATAAAGTGATCAAAACAGCTTAAAACCATGAAATGCATCATTCTTTTGGTTTTAAACAACATTACATGCAGTTTTAAACATGTTTAAACAACGTTCAAGGGAAAAGCAAGTGATTTTGAATGTGTTCATTTTTGCACTTCTGATGCAGTATTCTTGCTTTTGGGGCTGAGATATGATGTTCCCAGGCAAAAAACAGAAAGTGATCAAAACAGCTTAAAACCATTAAATGCATCATTCTTTTGGTTTTAAACAACATTACATGCAGTTTTAAACATGTTTAAACAACTTTCAAGGGAAAAGCAAGTGATTTTGATCGTGTTCATTTTTGCACATCTGATGCAGTATTCTTGCTTCTGGAGCTGAGATATGATGTTTCCAGGCCAAAAACAGAAAGTGATCAAAACAGCTTAAAACCAATAGATGCATCATTCTTTTATTTTTAAACAACATTACATGCTGTTTTAAACATGTTTAAACAACTTTCAAGGGAAAAGCAAGTGATTATGAATGTGTTCATTTTTGCACTTCTGATGCAGTATTCTTGCTTCTTGGGCTGAGATATGATGTTTCCAGACCAAAAACAGAAAGTGATCAAAACAGCTTAAAACGCTCTGGTTACTAAAGTAACCCTCGTTCCCCGAGGGGGGGAACGGAAATGCTATGTGGAAACTTCCACTATGGGGATTTCATTCAGAAAGCCAATCATCTGAAAGAGTATGTAAACGGGCCAATGAAATGCCAATGAGTTGGCAGCTTCAGCTTGCGCACATGATGCTCGTTGCAATTAACTTGCTGTAAGAGTACATGTGCGAGCAAAGCCAAAGCATCATTTTTTTTGCGGAAGAGACTTTCACCTCAACAGCTAAGGGGCAATCATTATGGCGAAGGAACATAGCATTTCTGTTCCCCCCCTCTGGGAACGAGGGTTACTTTAGTAACCAGAGCGTTCCCCTTCGGAAGGGGAACTTCAATGCTATGTGGAAACTTCCACTATGGGGAAATGTTTGGAAAACGCCATAATGATTGAACCTTACCTTCGCCCCCGATGAGAGGTTTGCCAGGCAAAGAGCGTGAGCGCACCTGCGTCACCAGAGCCGCGGTCTTCCAACGTGTTCCCTGGCCCTTACTTATCCCACTTCAACAGAAGATTTACGGATTTAGATATATTTTTCGGGAGCCGCAAATGCGTCTAGAATAATTTCTAGGAATTTAATACGACAGTACAGTGGGAATGCGTGCAGTCCCGATAGGGAGGACGCTGCGGAGGCCACCTGCTACCCAAGTGGGGAGACTGGGGCAAATAGCATATGAACTAACCCTGAGAAGGGGGAGTAAGCATATGAAATTAGATGGTTAGCGGAGAGGGAAGACACGGGTCCGCCTGTGAGGGGGGACTGCACCGTGGCAGTATAAGCATATGGGATCGCCTAGTGGGGATCGCACATAGCAGGCACCTATACCCAGAACGCGGGCTGACCATCGGGCAGACCAGCAACGTAACGGGCCAGTGCCTGACTCCTCCGCTGAGTCAGGTGCTGGGGGCCTCGGAGGAATATCTGCAGGGTTCGCCAGCGGGGAACTTTTCTGACAGAGCGAAAAAGCGCACGTATCTCTGGGTTAGAGAGAATGGCGCAGCAAGCGTTTTACAACACCTAACCGAATTTCTCATTCACCGCGTGAGAAAATCGGCTCCCCTCAAGATTAATAAATCTTCTAATAGGTGTCGCCCAGCCCGCAGCTCTACAGTGTCTGTTAGAGAGGCGCCGCGTGCTAACGCCCAAAAGGATGCGCGCTTCGAGGAGCGCGCTCTCACTCTTGGGGGACGCGGCTCGCCCTGGCTCAGATGAGCGAGGGAGATGGCATTCAGAGTTCAGTGGGTATGTTCCAACCTCTGTTTGGATACGGCACTTCCCGTCTGCCGATCACCATAACAGATAAAGAGCTGAGTACGGTCCGTGTAATAGCAAAGTGCGAAGGACCAAATAAAGGGGCTGGGTCTGCCTCCTCCGTGGGCAGCGCTTGCAGGTTCACTACGTGGCTGAAAGAACGCTGTAGGAACCTAGGGCACCTAGGTGGGCCGGGGTCTCAGGTAAACGTGAGATTGGGCCGACCCAAAACGTTGGCACATTTCGCTGACCGAAAATGCCTCCAGATACCCACCCATTTGGCCGATGCAAACGCGACCAGCAGAGCTGTCTACCTGGACAGAAATCTTAAAGATACTGAGTCGAGTGATCGAGCAGACCTCTCCTAAGAGAGATCTCCAAGTGGGTATGAGAGGGAAACAGGAAAATTAATATTCATGTCTCGCGCCTCTGGGAACTGGATGATGAGACGATAATTCCCAGCGCGCCGCCATCGCCGCATCCTTAGAGCGGGGATGATCGTAACGCCAACCCCTCAGAGCGGAGGGGACAGCCTTAGCTCCAGTCAACTGAAGGAGGATAGCATCACTCTGATCTGGCATGTTCAGGGTTCCTTCTCGGGGAAAAAGGTAACCACACAGCGAATAGACTCCACTTCAGGCGTGGGCATGCCTCGTAGAGGGTGCTCAGCCTGAGTGACAGTGTTAACCACCTAATCGGTAAGTCACCTAAGTCCTCCGCGCTCCATCTATGAACCGTACGTGAAGCATAGATCTAGGCGCGGGTGCCAAACGGTGCCTGTCCCCTGTTCCCAGGGGATGTGCCAGGGAGGGGCCATCACGAGGAGAGAGTTGAAAGCAGGTCCGACTGGGCCAGAGAGGCGCAATACGAGAGCTGTTCCTCGACCTCCCTGACTTTACACAGTATCTGTGCGAGTAGGCTCACTGGAGAAATGTGTATTACGCACGCTCCGAGGCCAGCTGTGTAGCCAGTGGACTTTGCAGGGTTCGCCAAGTGGGGAACTCAAGCGAGAGCGCACGAATCTCTGAGTTAGAGAGAGAAAGGCGCAGCACCGAACAGCTGGACAGTCGGGGGTGGAGTCTCCATTTTCCCAGGCGAAACTGCCGTGAGAGCGAATGGGCTGCACGGTTGAGCTCGGTGGGGGAAAAAATGGAATGCAGCGATTGCGCCGCGTATGACTCCGGGGGAGCAGACGGCGAGCGAGCTGAGACATGCTGCGAGAGCGGATACCCCCACACGGTTGATATACGCCCCCGCTGCCGTACTGTTCGTCCTGACCAGTACGTGTTGTCGCTCCAGCACCGGTAAAAAACGGCGGAGAGCGAGAAACACTGCCAACAGCTCTAGGCGATTGATATGCCAATGCAACTGGGTTTTTTCAGCTGCATGCCCGCAACACACGGCGCCCCAGCCAGTGCTGGAAGCATCTGTCAAAACGACAATATGTCTGGACGCCTGTCCTAGAGGCACTCAGGCCTGTAGGAACGAGGGGTCATTCCAGGGGCTGAGGGCGCGGCGACACAGCGCAGTGACAGTCACTCGGTGTGTGTCCGCGTGCCATGCGCGTCTGGGGACTCGATCGTGAAGCCAGTGCCGAAGTGGTCTCATATGGAGTTATCCGAGCGCGTACAGCGGCTGCGGATGTCATATGCTCCAGGAGCCTCTGAAAGATTTCAGTGGAACCACTATTTTGCTGTCAAACTCTCACAGACAGTTCAGCATTAGCCGAGCGCGCTCTCCGGAGAGGCGCGCTGTCATGGTGACCGAGTCCAGCTCCAACCCGAGAAAAGAGATCCTCTGCACGGAGGCGAGTTTGCTCTTTTCTCGGTTGACCTGAAACCCCAATAGGTGGAGGTGCTGGAGCACCTTGTCTCTGTACATAGTCAATTACTCCCGCAAGAGGGCTAAAAACAGCCAGTCGCCGAGATAATTGAGTATGCGGATGCCCGCGAGCCGAAGGGGCGCTAGGGCACCCTCCGCGAGCTTGGTGAAGACCCGCGGATACAGAGAGAGCCCGAAGGGGAGGACTTGTACTGTCAGGCTCGCTCGACGCAGACCGCAGAAAAGTGACGGTGGCGTGGAGTATGGAGACATGAAGTACGCGTCCTTCAGGTCTATGCTGCAGACCAATCCCGAGGACGAACGCACAGGAGGATGCGCTTCTGCATAAGCATTTTGAACGGCAGCTTGTGCAGACAGCGGTTCAAAACGCGCAGATCTGGGATTGGCCGTAACCCACCGCTCTTTTGGGTACGATGAAGTACAGGCTGTAAACCCGCTCTCCATCTCGGCTGGAGGGATCGGTTAGATTGCATCCTTCGCCAGGAGGACAGCAACCTTCTCTCACAAGACAGGGGCGGGCACAGGGCTGACCCTGGTGACGTACACCCCGTGAACTTGGGAGGCCGTTTCGCGAATCGAATCGCGTAGCCGAGTCTGATCGTGCGTATGAGCCACCGCAAAGGGCTGGGCTGCGCTAACCAGGCAGGCAGAGCCCTCGCTAATGACTGCATCGCTACAATCGCTGACGTACCAGCAGTGGGGCAGCGCGGAGTGGGAGTGCTGATCCGGGGAGCGCTGGGGTCCCGCGGAAGAGCTGGAGGTGAGAGATTTACTCACCTTGCACTCAGACTCCGGAGGAGAGGGCTGGAGATGTGAGAGAAAGGAGACCGTCCTCCCAGACCCCGTGAGCCACTGGCGAAGTGCGCCGATCCTGCGAGCTGGAAGGCTTTTCATCGCGTCCCAGACTGGCAGTATTCGGGCTGTCACATCCAGGGAAGGGAAAGATGCTTTCTCTCTGAGGAGCCCGGCCCCCCACCGGGGAGAGAGCAAGTTCCCTCTTCTCCAGATGGCCGTCTCAAGAGCGCTTCGCGGTCCGTTATCCGAACTTAACGGCGCCCTGGGACGGGGAGCGCTGGTTGCCTGCGAGGTGCTCGGCGCTGCCGCTGGCCGGAGGCGCAGGCGGGGGCGGAGCAGCACTCGAAGACGGCGCTCTCGGCGACAAGCAGTGGATGTGGATGGTTCGGCGGGAGGGGAGCGGTCTTACATCCCCGCCGAAGGATGGCCCATCGTATCCAACTGCACCGCCGTGAATTCCTGGGTGAATTCACCAACGGTGTCGCCGAACGGGCCAGACTGGTATATGGGGGAGTCAAGAAAGTGAACTTTGTCGACTCCGCACATATTTTTGCCAGGTTTAGCCCGAGGTGGCGCTCCTGGACCACTAACGTGGCCATCGTCTTTCCCGGGGCACACGCAGCGGACTTGAGATCCGTGGAGCTCAGTCGGGTGCGGTGCGGGGCTTGTAACAAGCCTGGGTCAGAACCACCCTCGTGCAGCTGGGCCAGCGCGCGCGCATGGACCCTGGCGTGCAGGGTGGAAGCAGTCTGGCCCGCGGCTGTGTGGGCTCTGGCTCGGGAGGCAGAAAACCAACACGCCTTGGACGGGAGATGAGGCTAATTCCAGCAGAAGGAGGCACCACGCGGGCCCGTGATGGCACTCTCAATCTGGGGAATCGACTCGTACTCCCTGGCTGCTCCACCATCAAGAGTGGTGAGGTGGAGGCGCACGCAGATCAGGCAGAGAAAGGTGCCCTCAAGACTGCGTGAGCCCACTGTGCACTTCCGGGAAGAGAGGGATGGGAGGCTAGAAGGTATTGCCTTTTAATCCTCCACATACACCCATCTAGTCGGTCCGGCCGCGAGGCTGGGGGATAAACCATCTCCAGACCCACGACCGAAACAGCCCGGGAAAGCACGGTTATCATGTCTGTTTCAAGATCGGCCGCCGCCGCACTCGCTCCCGATGGGAGGGAACGGAGGGGGGGGGATCCTTCATCAGACCATGACAGCCCAACCTCCGATGCAGCGGTGGACATCTGAGCCTCGGTGTCATCAAGTGAGAGGGCGGCCATCCGAGGATGGAGCGCTTCTCTCACTCAAAGCTTGGATGGAGCGCGTGGAGGAGTGAGAGGTCCACAAGCCCGAGGGCGGCAGATTTACTCCCACTGTAACCCTCAGATCTGCCCGAGTGCCCACCGCGGAGCGGGGGACAACTGGGGTGGGTGGCTCTTTTGCAAGAGCGAGCCGCGATCTTAACTGCGCAACAGACATGCCACCGCAGTGATGGCATGCACTGCCCACGAGCACCGCATTAACATGCTGGACCCCCAGACATGAAACGCAGTGCTCGTGCCCATCATCCGAGGACAGGAAACCACCGCATCCAGAAACGCACAGTCGGAGTGACGTCTTGAAAAAGACGCGCTGCACGACCGTGTTGCTCTTTTAGGAAATTCGCAACAATACATACCGCTCTGGAGGACCGGACCCAAAGGACGCCAGGCAAGGGAGAAACCCAGCTCGACCATCTGCCGCTGCGTGTCACACACTCTGGACCGGGAGATCGCTCTCGTTCACTCTCTGTCTGAAACTCAGCTGGAGGAACCCTCATCGACTCTCTCAGGAGGCTGTTGAAGTCTCTGAAGTGAAAATGATGCTTTGGCTTTGCTCGCACATGTACTCTTATAGCAAGTTAATTGCAACGAGCATCAGGTGCGCAAGCTGAAGCTGCCAACTCATTGGCATTTCATTGGCCCGTTTACATACTCTTTCAGATGATTGGCTTTCTGAATGAAATCCCCAAAGTGGAAGTTTCCACATAGCATTGAAGTTCCCCTTCCGAAGGGGAACCATGAATTGCATCATTCTTTTGGTTTTAAACAACTTTACATGCAGTTTTAAACATGTTTAAACAACTTTCAAGGGAAAAGCAAGTGATTTTGAATGTGTTCATTATTGCTCTTCTGATGCAGTATTCTTGCTTCTGGGGCTAAGATATGATGTTTCCAGGCCAAAAACAGAAAGTGATAAAAACAGCTTAAAACCATGAAACGCATCATTCTTTTGGTTTTAAACAACATTACATGCAGTTTTGAACGTTTAAACAACTTTCAAGGGAAAAGCAAGTGATTTTGACTGTGTTAATTTTTGCACATCTAATGCAGTATTCTTGCTTCTGGGGTGAGATATGATGTTTCCAGGCCAACAACAGAAAGTGATCAAAAGCTTAAAACCATGAAATGCATTGTTCTTTTGGTTTTAAACAACATTACATGCTGTTTTAAACATGTTTAAACAACTTTCAAGGGAAAAGCAAGTGATTTTGGATGTGTTCATTTTTGCACTTCTGATGCAGTATTCTTGCTTCTGGGGCTGAGATATGATGTTTCCTGGCCAAAAACAGAAAGTGATCAAAACAGCTTAAAACCATGAAATGCATCATTCTTTTGGTTTTAAACAACATTACATGCAGTTTTAAACATGTTTAAACAGCTTTCAAGGGAAAAGCAAGTGATTTTGAATGTGTTTATTTTTGGTCTTCTGATGCAGTATTCTTGCTTCTGGGGCTGAGATATGATGTTTCCAGACCAAAAACAGAAAGTGATCAAAACAGCTTAAAACCATGAAATGCATCATTCTTTTGGTTTTAAACAACATTACATGCAGTTTTAAACATGTTTAAACAACGTTCAAGGGAAAAGCAAGTGATTTTGAATGTGTTCATTTTTGCACTTCTGATGCAGTATTCTTGCTTCTGGGGCTGAGATATGATGTTTCCAGGCCAAAAACAGAAAGTGATCAAAACAGCTTAAAACCATGAAATGCATCATTCTTTTGGTTTTAAACAACATTACATGCAGTTTTAAACATGTTTAAACAACGTTCAAGGGAAAAGCAAGTGATTTTGAATGTGTTCATTTTTGCACTTCTGATGCAGTATTCTTGCTTCTGGGGCTGAGATATGATGTTTCCAGGCCAAAAACAGAAAGTGATCAAAACAGCTTAAAACCATGAAATGCATCATTCTTTTGGTTTTAAACAACATTACATGCAGTTTTAAACATGTTTAAACATCTTTCAAGGGAAAAGCAAGTGATTTTGATTGTGTTAATTTTTGCACATCTGATGCAGTATTCTTGCTTCTGGGACTGAGATATGATGTTTCCAGGCCAAAAACAGAAAGTGATCAAAACAGCTTAAAACCATGAAATGCATCATTCTTTTGGTTTTAAACAACATTACCTGCAGTTTTAAACATGTTTAAACAACTTTCAAAGGAAAAACAAGTGATTATGAATGTGTTCAATTTTTGCACTTCTGATGCAGTATTCTTGCTTCTGGGGCTGAGATATGATGTTTCCAGACCAAAAACAGAAAGTGATCAAAACAGCTTAAAACCATGAAATGCATCATTCTTTTGATTTAACAACATTACATGCAGTTTTGAACATGTTTAAACAACTTTCAAGGGAAAAGCAAGTGATTTTGAATGTGTTCAATTTTGTGCACTTCTGATGCAGTATTCTTGCTTCTTGGGGCTGAGATATGATGTTTCCAGGCCAAAAACAGAAAGTGATCAAAACAGCTTAAAACCATGAAATGCATCATTCTTTTGGTTTTAAACAACATTACATGCAGTTTTAAACATGTTTAAACAACTTTCAAGGGAAAAGCAAGTGATTTTGATTGTGTTCATTTTTGCACATATGATGCAGTATTCTTGCTTCTGGGGCTGAGATATGATGTTTCCAGGCCAAAAACAGAAAGTGATCAAAAGCTTAAAACCAATAGATGCATCATTCTTTTATTTTTAAACAACATTACATGCTGTTTTAAACATGTTTAAACAACTTTCAAGGGAAAAGCAAGTGATTATGAATGTGTTCATTTTTGCACTTCTGATGCAGTATTCTTGCTTCTGGGGCTGAGATATGATGTTTCCAGACCAAAAACAGAAAGTGATCAAAACAGCTTAAAACCATGAAATGCATCATTCTTTTGAATTTAAACAACATTAAATGCAGTTTTGAACATGTTTAAACAACTTTAAAAGGAAAAGCAAGTGATTTTGAATGTGTTCATTTTTGCACTTCTGATGCAGTATTCTTGCTTCTGGGGCTGAGATATGATGTTTCCAGGCCAAAAACAGAAAGTGATCACAACAGCTTAAAACCATGAAATGCATCGTTCTTTTGGTTTTAAACAACATTACATGCAGTTTTAAACATGTTTAAACAACGTTCAAGGGAAAAGCAAGTGATTTTGAATGTGTTCATTTTTGCACTTCTGATGCAGTATTCTTGCTTTGGGGCTGAGATATGATGTTTCCAGGCCAAAAACAGAAAGTGATCAAAACAGCTTAAAACCATGAAATGCATCATTCTTTTGGTTTTAAACAACATTACATGCAGTTTTAAACATGTTTAAACAACTTTCAAGGGAAAAGCAAGTGATTTTGATCGTGTTCATTTTTGCACATCTGATGCAGTATTCTTGCTTCTGGGGCTGAGATATGATGTTTCCAGGCCAAAAACAGAAAGTGATCAAAACAGCTTAAAACCAATAGAATGCATCATTCTTTTATTTTTAAACAACATTACATGCTGTTTTAAACATGTTTAAACAACTTTCAAGGGAAAAGCAAGTGATTATGAATGTGTTCATTTTTGCACTTCTGATGCAGTATTCTTGCTTCTTGGGCTGAGATATGATGTTTCCAGACCAAAAACAGAAAGTGATCAAAACAGCTTAAAACCATGAATTGCATCATTCTTTTGGTTTTAAACAACATTACATGCAGTTTTAAACATGTTTAAACAACTTTCAAGGGAAAAGCAAGTGATTTTGAATGTGTTCATTTTTGCTCTTCTGATGCAGTATTCTTGCTTCTGGGGCTAAGATATGATGTTTCCAGGCCAAAAACAGAAAGTGATAAAAACAGCTTAAAACCACGAAACGCGTCATTCTTTTGGTTTTAAACAACATTACATGCAGTTTTGAACATGTTTAAACAACTTTCAAGGGAAAAGCAAGTGATTTTGACTGTGTTAATTTTTGCACATCTAATGCAGTATTCTTGCTTCTGGGGCTGAGATATGATGTTTCCAGGCCAAAAACAGAAAGTGATCAAAAGCTTAAAACCATGAAATGCATCGTTCTTTTGGTTTTAAACAACATTACATGCTGTTTTAAACATGTTTAAACAACTTTCAAGGGAAAAGCAAGTGATTTTGGATGTGTTCATTTTTGCACTTCTGATGCAGTATTCTTGCTTCTGGGGCTGAGATATGATGTTTCCTGGCCAAAAACAGAAAGTGATCAAAACAGCTTAAAACCATGAAATGCATCATTCTTTTGGTTTTAAACAACATTACATGCAGTTTTAAACATGTTTAAACAGCTTTCAAGGGAAAAGCAAGTGATTTTGAATGTGTTTATTTTTGGTCTTCTGATGCAGTATTCTTGCTTCTGGGGCTGAGATATGATGTTTCCAGGCCAAAAACAGAAAGTGATCAAAACAGCTTAAAACCATGAAATGCATCATTCTTTTGGTTTTAAACAACATTACATGCAGTTTTAAACATGTTTAAACAACGTTCAAGGGAAAAGCAAGTGATTTTGAATGTGTTCATTTTTGCACTTCTGATGCAGTATTCTTGCTTCTGGGGCTGAGATATGATGTTTCCAGGCCAAAAACAGAAAGTGATCAAAACAGCTTAAAACCATGAAATGCATCATTCTTTTGGTTTTAAACAACATTACATGCAGTTTTAAACATGTTTAAACATCTTTCAAGGGAAAAGCAAGTGATTTTGATTGTGTTAATTTTTGCACATCTGATGCAGTATTCTTGCTTCTGGGGCTGAGATATGATGTTTCCAGACCAAAAACAGAAAGTGATCAAAATAGCTTAAAACCATGAAATGCATCATTCTTTTGAATTTAAACATTACATGCAGTTTTGAACATGTTTAAACAACTTTCAAGGGAAAAGCAAGTGATTATGAATGTGTTCATTTTTGCACTTCTGATGCAGTATTCTTGCTTCTGGGGCTGAGATATGATGTTTCCAGACCAAAAACAGAAAGTGATCAAAATAGCTTAAAACCATGAAATGCATCATTCTTTTGAATTTAAACATTACATGCAGTTTTGAACATGTTTAAACAACTTTCAAGGGAAAAGCAAGTGATTTTGAATGTGTTCATTTTTGCACTTCTGATGCAGTATTCTTGCTTTTGGGGCTGAGATATGATGTTTCCAGGCCAAAAACAGAAAGTGATCAAAACAGCTTAAAACCATGAAATGCATCATTCTTTTGGTTTTAAACAACATTACATGCAGTTTTAAACATGTTTAAACAACGTTCAAGGGAAAAGCAAGTGATTTTGAATGTGTTCATTTTTGCACTTCTGATGCAGTATTCTTGCTTCTGGGGCTGAGATATGATGTTTCCAGGCCAAAAACAGAAAGTGATCAAAACAGCTTAAAACCATGAAATGCATCATTCTTTTGGTTTTAAACAACATTACATGCAGTTTTAAACATGTTTAAACAACTTTCAAGGGAAAAGCAAGTGATTTTGATCGTGTTCATTTTTGCACATCTGATGCAGTATTCTTGCTTCTGGGGCTGAGATATGATGTTTCCAGGCCAAAAACAGAAAGTGATCAAAACAGCTTAA
The DNA here is from genome assembly GCA_903798195.1 of Danio kyathit. Taxonomy (NCBI): domain Eukaryota; kingdom Metazoa; phylum Chordata; class Actinopteri; order Cypriniformes; family Danionidae; genus Danio; species Danio kyathit. The sequence continues at coordinate 21,381,358 of LR812527.1, forward strand.
AACCAATAGATGCATCATTCTTTTATTTTTAAACAACATTACATGCTGTTTTAAACATGTTTAAACAACTTTCAAGGGAAAAGCAAGTGATTATGAATGTGTTCATTTTTGCACTTCTGATGCAGTATTCTTGCTTCTTGGGCTGAGATATGATGTTTCCAGACCAAAAACAGAAAGTGATCAAAACAGCTTAAAACCATGAATTGCATCATTCTTTTGGTTTTAAACAACTTTACATGCAGTTTTAAACATGTTTAAACAACTTTCAAGGGAAAAGCAAGTGATTTTGAATGTGTTCATTTTTGCTCTTCTGATGCAGTATTCTTGCTTCTGGGGCTAAGATATGATGTTTCCAGGCCAAAAACAGAAAGTGATAAAAACAGCTTAAAACCATGAAATGCATCATTCTTTTGGTTTTAAACAACATTACATGCAGTTTTAAACATGTTTAAACAACTTTCAAGGGAAAAGCAAGTGATTTTGAATGTGTTCATTTTTGGTCTTCTGATGCAGTATTCTTGCTTCTGGGGCTGAGATATGATGTTTCCAGGCCAACAACAGAAAGTGATCAAAAGCTTAAAACCATGAAATGCATCGTTCTTTTGGTTTTAAACAACATTACATGCTGTTTTAAACATGTTTAAACAACTTTTAAGGGAAAAGCAAGTGATTTTGGATGTGTTCATTTTTGCACTTCTGATGCAGTATTCTTGCTTCTGGGGCTGAGATATGATGTTTCCTGGCCAAAAACAGAAAGTGATCAAAACAGCTTAAAACCATGAAATGCATCATTCTTTTGGTTTTAAACAACATTACATGCAGTTTTAAACATGTTTAAACAGCTTTCAAGGGAAAAGCAAGTGATTTTGAATGTGTTTATTTTTGGTCTTCTGATGCAGTATTCTTGCTTCTGGGGCTGAGATATGATGTTTCCAGACCAAAAACAGAAAGTGATCAAAACAGCTTAAAACCATGAAATGCATCATTCTTTTGGTTTTAAACAACATTACATGCAGTTTTAAACATGTTTAAACAACGTTCAAGGGAAAAGCAAGTGATTTTGAATGTGTTCATTTTTGCACTTCTGATGCAGTATTCTTGCTTCTGGGGCTGAGATATGATGTTTCCAGGCCAAAAACAGAAAGTGATCAAAACAGCTTAAAACCATGAAATGCATCATTCTTTTGGTTTTAAACAACATTACATGCAGTTTTAAACATGTTTAAACATCTTTCAAGGGAAAAGCAAGTGATTTTGATTGTGTTCATTTTTGCACATCTGATGCAGTATTCTTGCTTCTGGGGCTGAGATATGATGTTTCCAGACCAAAAACAGAAAGTGATCAAAATAGCTTAAAACCATGAAATGCATCATTCTTTTGAATTTAAACATTACATGCAGTTTTGAACATGTTTAAACAACTTTCAAGGGAAAAGCAAGTGATTATGAATGTGTTCATTTTTGCACTTCTGATGCAGTATTCTTGCTTCTGGGGCTGAGATATGATGTTTCCAGACCAAAAACAGAAAGTGATCAAAATAGCTTAAAACCATGAAATGCATCATTCTTTTGAATTTAAACATTACATGCAGTTTTAAACATGTTTAAACATCTTTCAAGGGAAAAGCAAGTGATTTTGATTGTGTTAATTTTTGCACATCTGATGCAGTATTCTTGCTTCTGGGACTGAGATATGATGTTTCCAGGCCAAAAACAGAAAGTGATCAAAACAGCTTAAAACCATGAAATGCATCATTCTTTTGGTTTTAAACAACATTACCTGCAGTTTTAAACATGTTTAAACAACTTTCAAAAGAAAAACAAGTGATTATGAATGTGTTCATTTTTGCACTTCTGATGCAGTATTCTTGCTTCTGGGGCTGAGATATGATGTTTCCAGACCAAAAACAGAAAGTGATCAAAACAGCTTAAAACCATGAAATGCATCATTCTTTTGAATTTAAACATGACATGCAGTTTTGAACATGTTTAAACAACTTTCAAGGGAAAAGCAAGTGATTTTGAATGTGTTCATTTTTGCACTTCTGATGCAGTATTCTTGCTTTTGGGGCTGAGATATGATGTTTCCAGGCCAAAAACAGAAAGTAATCAAAACAGCTTAAAACCATGAAACGCATCATTCTTTTGGTTTTAAACAACATTGCATGCAGTTTTAAACATGTTTAAACAACTTTCAAGGGAAAAGCAAGTGATTTTGACTGTGTTCATTTTTGCACATCTAATGCCGTATTCTTGCTTCTGGCGCTGAGATCGCTCTGGTTACTAAAGTAACCCTCGTTCCCCGAGGGGGGGAACGGAAATGCTATGTGGAAAAACTTCCACTATGGGGATTTCGTCAGAATCCAATCATCTGAAAGAGTATAAAAACGGGCCAATGAAATGCCAATGAGTTGGCGGCGTCAGCATGCACAGTGTCGTATTTCACGTAGGTTGTCATTTGTCGAGTTTGTCAAGCCCCAAGTTGGGGCCATTTTTCGTAAGCTCCCCGGCGGTTGTCATTTGTCGTGATTGACGACCTTCTCATCAATGAGGAAATATCAGACAGGAGGTTTTTGGATACCAGAAATAAAGACTTTATTCTCACATAATAAAGCCTGAGAAAGTGCAGAGCAGAGCATCGCATCCCCACTGTCCCCACACTTTCCCCCACACTTTCTCTACACTTTCTGAAGTCTCTGTGTTTTACAATACAATTTATAAAGATTCTTTGACACACCCCTTGGTGTCTCTTTTAAGCTTCTGACCATCATTGGAGATGTCTTACTCAGGTGGTTCTGTTATATTTGGCTTTCTGCCAGCTGGCTAATGTCACCAGAGATGTCACAGGTCTCTGTCAGCTACTGCTTTGACACCAGAGCATAGATGCAAAAGAACTAATTGGTTACATACATTGTCATGATAGCATAACTTCATAATATGTTACTCTCCTGAATGCTTCTCACACATATAACTTCATATAAGTATTTAACATATATAATCAGTACTTTACATATTCAGTATCAGTCAGCTCAGAATCAGTTATTTCTTCAGCATAGCCTTCTGTGCAAACGTACTCATCTTACACATACCTCAGGTATTTTTACTCTGGCATGTTGAAAACACCCCTAGTTTTTGAGAAGAGAAAATTAACTGCATTACACTCTGCTTTACTTCACACTGATAGAATAAATCTTAAAATCTTCTTCAATCCCTCCTCTTAAGACTTCAGTCTTAATATCATTGTCTTTTAACCCACAGTGCAGTTTCATAATCCAGTGCTCTTAATTACCTCTAGCTAGTGACTGATATTAGCCACATAGTAGTTATTAATTGACTAGATTATGCCACCGTACTTTGGCAGAGTACAGCCAAACGTCTCCCTTTTTGATCGATTAAGGAAGTAAAAGACTGTAATCTGTTTTTCTCTTTAACACATCAAAGACAACAGTGTTTTAAGCATAAGTATTCAGTTGGTTCAGTGCTAGCTGCTGTTTTTTCTCACACATGTAGAATATACTGAAGTGACATTATATAAAGTCATCATGACAGCAATATGTAAATGAAATCAATCTGCAAACGTAATAAGCATGACATGTTTCTCTTCTTCTGAGCTCTCAGCATCTTCTTTAGACTTTGAAAGGATGTTGATGTAGATGTGTGGTGGAGAATCTGAGTTCTGAAATCTGTAGTTGTGCATTCATCATCCCTTGACTTGTGGCACTTCTGTATATGGTACTCAGGCATATTATCAGAATCACTCTTTACTTCGTTCTGATAAACTCCCCTTCCACACTTTGCACTTCGTTGTTTAGAGCTTTGGCATTTTCTGGCTCCTCTGGTTCCGATCAGCTTTCCCTTGCTGGAGTGGTTTCCTTTGGCTCCCTCGAGGCCTTGGTACCTCATCAATGGCATCCCTTTTAGCAGCTGTTGGATTTGCCCTCATACAGATATGGTCCTTTCCTCCTGAGCTCTCCAGAGCATCCTCAGATAGACTCGATCACCTCGACCAATTGGACCTTATATCTCTGGTGTCTCACATGGCTCCTTTCTTGTGTCCTGCACAGATATCGCTTTGCACATGGCAATTATTTGTTTCTTTATAAAAGTCCTCTCTGCATTAGACATCTTTGCAAACCATTCCAAGAGGTTATGTGCATGGTTATAGGCACAATTTTTTCCAAGGGTCGACCCAATAGCATTTCATGCGGTGTTAAATGCCTGTTTCTGTCAGTTTCCATGCCATCACTCACCAATGCATTTAGTAGCACATCAATCCAGTTAAGTTTGTTATTTCCACATATTTCGTCAAGCTTTGGTCTTGATGGATCTTCATCTCTTTCAGCCATTTCTTGTAAATTGTGCATATTACAATTACTCTCTTTTACTTTATTCACAATTTTTCATACTCATTTAGCTGTTTTTATTTATTTATCATTTATTACCTTATTAACTTTAATTTTATCATTTTATTAATGCAATCCATTCCGAACTTATTTCTGACAACATTTCCACTCTAGGAAGTACTTCTTTTGTCACAACTGTAATAACTGTCCCTGCTTCATAATCTGCTGCTGGTACACCTCCAATCATTACTCAATATAATTTCTTAACAGTGCCTCTTCATTGAATAATTCTCTATCTATTCAGCACTACAACAGTCATCATATCTCACTGTTTGGAGCAATGGTCTCCCCTCAAGTCTTTTAATTGAGCTGGAAGCTGCAGATAATTCAATCATCCACAAATAGTGACAGTGTCCATCCTAAGATCTTCTCCATAATTTTTAACCCTTTATGCATTCTGTTGTAAACTATTCATCAAGCTACAAAAGTATACAAGTTTCTACCCTCCTCTGGTAGTTACCTAAAATAAGCTCAATAGAAATCGAATCATTTTAAACTTTTTGCCATCCAAAGAAACATATTTCCTCATACAATATGCACTTCAGCTGAAAAATATTTTCTTATTGATTGCTCTTAAATCATAACCTTAAACATAATCTTCTTGTTTTAGTTTGTCTTGATTACCCCCTTATTTTCATTATTACATTTAAATTCAATTAAATACTCTTAGTCACTTATACATTTATTACTACATTAAATTGGAATTTAGATAGAAATGTCTTTTACAGATTACATATTACAGTATCTAGATGTTTTTCTTTCTGGGCAGATCTGCATCTGATCTATTTTAACCCTCACTGTGCTGGCTGATTTTATCTGCATCTTAGTCCTGTAATGACAATCATTTAGTTAGCATTTGACACTTCTTTCTTTAATATAAATTTTCTGAGCTATATTTTAATTCCTATGTTGCATCAATTTGTTTCTTATTTTCTTTTGGCTAATAATTATTTCCCAAGGCATTCCCATCAAACTAATTGTTCATACAATTTTTATGTACTATTATTCCTTAATATTTTGCTTCTAACTATTTTTTCCCTTATGGTTATATGTGACTCAAAATCTGTTTTTAAACACTTTTCTCTATCAATTTTTTCTTTTAGTATTTTGGAACTGTTCCTTTTTGACCTATATGTACTGTGAGTTCATTTCAATTTTTGCTCTAATCTATTCTTTAAGTATAAATCATTTTTTCTAGATTTGAATCACTTTCATATTTTCAATATCCAATCTTGATTTAGCCCATTCACAATAAGATTATGCTAAGATGTTTCCTTTACTAATTTTTTTACTTGAATACTTAATTTCTTCCACATTTATTTTCCCTATTATTTCTTGTCTTATCAAAAGCTGTCTCCTTTTTTTCTTTAGTTACCACCATACCTTGTAATTTATCCTTCTATGTTTAAAGACCTTTAATTAGTAAACCTATGAAACTTAAACCCAATTATCTAAATATCATCTCAACATTACACATTTAAAAATTTACCTTAAAATTTCATAAAACACTTTTTCTTACTTGCAATTTGCATACTACTAATTTCTATCAAGTTGGTAGGAGTCTGATTTGATACAAGAATGGGTAGCTACACTTTTGTTCTTAATTTACTCACTGTTATGGTTGAATTTAGTTTGGACTATAGGAGCTGCTTTGAGATGGACTGTCAGACTCTCCCCCCACGCAACCTGAGACAACCAGCTCACAGATTGGTGCTGCCGTCCTTTGGTGTCCGCAGACACTAGCAAGGGCACTGTGTTTTCCCTCTGTCTTTTGGGCTGGCTTCGTTCTTTGTCTTAGCTGATGTAAAAATCTGGCGGAGCGTTTTTTCTTTTTGATCAGTTCATCAGTCTCTTGTTTTCCCCTTTTGAGTGTCTCTGAACATATGTAGCCTTTTCAGTCCTCAGAAAATGCTGGGCATAAAGTTCATGTCACAATTGTCCACAGCCATTGTATCCATTGTGTTTTTCAAACACCTTTTCTATTTGCCAGTGCACTCAGAGATGTCTGGTAGGTAAGACTACAGTCCCTCAAAGTCCATCCATGTCCTCTTAATAAATATATAGAATTTAGCTCACGACTTAATAAAAGTCTTTTTACTCTTTCCCATTTTTTCATTCATCAAATGAAGACTCCTTCCATCTATTTTTTCTCTTCTTTGCTGTTTAACAGCTTATTTATCTCTATTTCTAATCCATTTGTATCATATATAAATATGCTTAATTTTCAATTTCTTAAATGTTCTTCTAATTAATTCCTTTAGCTTTAGCTTGTGCTTTACTCTATCGTTCTCCTAATCTTATTCTAGTGTTTTATCCCTAGTTGCATTACACCTTACATTGTTTTAATTTATCTAACATTTCTGTTTTTTAATTCACCAGTACGATGGTACCCTAGTATCTAATATAACTGTTCAAAATCATTACTGCAATAGCTCTGAGTTCTTATTCCTAATTTAAACCCACTTGTTTGTTCACTACAAACTTTTTTTCTTATCTGCAAATTTGATTCTTAATTACCTTTCAACTGCATAAACTTTTAAACTCTTTTGAACTCACTCTATTATGCTTTTTAACATCTCCTTGGTGTCTGTGCTTTACTTTAAATAGCTGTTGGCTCAGATGACAGCCTGTAACTGACTTTGTGACAGATGACAACAATCAGTCTAAGCCACAAAAAGTTTTATTACTTAAATATAATCTTATCTTTTAAAGTCTAATCTTAATTTCTTCAAAATGTTACTTCTTTTCTAATTTTTATCTTATCTGTTTAATATATTTTCAAACATCTTCTTTTTATTTGATTAAGCAATGTTTGGACTTCTTTTTTTTTCTATTATTTCTTTTCTTTTCTCTTTTTCTTTTCCTAATTTGCATTTTTAGTTCTTAGTTTTCCTAATAAATTTTTCCTTAAATTTATTTTCCTTACACATTTAATCATTAACTCTTCAATTAAACAATATTCATTAAAGTTTTCTCTTCTAATTTATTCTCTATCCAAAGGACTAACTTATCTATTTTTATTCATTCATATTTAGTACATTTATTTCCTTATTAATATAACAATTTATCTCCATGTAGTTATTACTATTACTTTAATTTTTTATTTAGCTTCTAGTTGCATTTTATACAACTTAACTCTGTTTATTAAATCTTACTCTATCATTGGTATTTCCTTATTTCACTTCTTATTATACTACTTCATGATATATCTATTTATTTGTTAACTTTTATTATCTTTACTATTTAGCTTCTATCTGTCCTGTGAAGCTTTTTCTTAAAATAGACAGATTCTTACCCACTCCTGAAGCCACAGACCTTCCTTCCAAACTGTCAACATGTCAGGAATTTCAGTCCACTCTCTGCCTAGTTACTTAAAAACACTTCAAACACACAGAGATTATTCAGAGAAATGTTTAACTAGTATATTTTTCTGCCTTTTCAGTCTGTGTCTTTCAAATGCAATATTTTCTCAATTAATTTTATGAGGCTTAATCCTCCTTTGAATCACAATCTCTTACCTAAACTGCATCATTCTCTATTCTTATTGTTCTTAAACTCACACAACATATGCAGTCTCACTTTTATATTCTAATATAAAATGATAATTATTTTAACTCACTCTTACTTGCAAACATACTTCTACACAATCATACTTTTCACTCTCTCATTTCAATTCTTACACTGTGTAACCTGAACCTCACCCCTCTTCTAGTCTCTCAAGAGCAAAGGTGGGGGCTTTCTGCTCACCAGCATGGACTATTTTTGCTTTTGCCAACACAAACAAATATAAAACCTTACAATTAAATAAATAGACTACACTCCTCTTGAGTGACCTGTTAATTCTGCTCAATCTTTACTGCTCTATTTCTATACACATTAAAAACAACATTTTACAGGATTTTTGCCTTTTTCCCCCAGCCTCCTGAATAATAATATTTTTGCTATTACTAAAAACAGAACGGGTACTCTGAGGTCTTTGCGCGCTTCACTATATACTTTAATCTGCTTTAATCTCTTAACTGTCACCACACTTTAAGAACTTTCTCTTAAAACTTATAAATGCTCTATGCATATTCTTCATCATTAATAAATTTCCCAAATATGAGTAACAGTTACTAGTTAACATTTAAAATTATCCGTCAAGGCCCACTTAATTTTAAACACAGATCATTTGCATGCAAATTATTAGTTTTCTTCTGGTATTCAAAAACCTCTTTGTTTCTTTTTTATATTTTTTTTACTTAAATTTTTTAGTTTTAGTTCGTTAAAGCTGGAGAAACAGTTCAAGTGTATTTACCGTTACAAGCAGGTCCTGGTAGAAAAAATACAAACGTATAAGCGAAAATTGCTTACCGTGGCCACTTTAAAATATTTGTATTTTTTCCTCCAAGCCCCGGCCTGTCCGGCGTCACCTGTGCGTTCCTTTCCAGCCCCACGCTTGATTGGGCGCCATTTGTCGTATTTCACGTAGGTTGTCATTTGTTGAGTTTGTCAAGCCCCAAGTTGGGGCCATTTTTCGTAAGCTCCCCGGCGGTTGTCATTTGTCGTGATTGACGACCTTCTCATCAATGAGGAAATATCAGACAGGAGGTTTTTGGATACCAGAAATAAAGACTTTATTCTCACATAATAAAGCCTGAGAAAGTGCAGAGCAGAGCATCGCATCCCCACTGTCCCCACACTTTCCCCCACACTTTCTCCACACTTTCTGAAGTCTCTGTGTTTTACAATACAATTTATAAAGATTCTTTGACACACCCCTTGGTGTCTCTTTTAAGCTTCTGACCATCATTGGAGATGTCTTACTCAGGTGGTTCTGTTATATTTGGCTTTCTGCCAGCTGGCTAATGTCACCAGAGATGTCACAGGTCTCTGTCAGCTACTGCTTTGACACCAGAGCATAGATGCAAAAGAACTAATTGGTTACATACATTGTCATGATAGCATAACTTCATAATATGTTACTCTCCTGAATGCTTCTCACACATATAACTTCATATAAGTATTTAACATATATAATCAGTACTTTACATATTCAGAATCAGTCAGCTCAGAATCAGTTATTTCTTCAGCATAGCCTTCTGTGCAAACGTACTCATCTTACACATACCTCAGGTATTTTTACTCTGGCATGTTGAAAACACCCCTAGTTTTTGAGAAGAGAAAATTAACTGCATTACACTCTGCTTTACTTCACACTGATAGAATAAATCTTAAAATCTTCTTCAACAGCTGTCTTGAATGACAATCAGCCTGGCATAAAAGGCTAGCATGTGCTCAGCAACGACATCCTTTTCTAGCTGAAGAGGCTTTCACACTCAACAGCTAAGTTCCTCGGGGAACGAGGGTTACTTTAGTAACCAGAGCTTCCACTATGGGGAAATTTATGGAAAGCGCCACAACGAAAGAACCTTACCATGTCTCCAGTGAAGGGCGCGCCACACAGCAGTACGAGCGCACCTGCATCGCTGGAGACACAGTCCTCCAACGTGTCCCCTGGCCCTTACTTACCTTACTTACCTTTTCTGGTTTAGATATATTTTTCGGGGAGTCGTAAAAATACACCTAGTTAGTTTCTAGGAATTTTTAAATACGACAGTACGTTGGGAAAGCGTTCAGTCCCGATAGGGAGGACGCTGCGGAGGCCACCTGCTGCCCGGAGGGGGAGACCTGGTGGCAAATAGCGTATGGACTAGCCCTGAGAAGGGGGAGTGCACATACGAAGAGGTGGTTAGCGGGGAGGGAAGACACGAGCCCGCCTAGGAGGGGGGACTACATCGTGGCTGAGTGAGCGTATGGGATCGCCAGCGGGGATCGCACATAGCAGGCACCTATACCCAGAACGCGGGATGACCAGCGGGCATACCTACAACATAATGGGCCAACATTTGACTCCTCCGCTGAGTCAGATGCTGGGGGCCTCGGAGGAACTCTGCAGGGTTCGCCGAGTGGGGAACTCAACTGACAAAGCGAGAAAAGCGCACGTATCTCTGTGTTAAAGAGAAAGGCGCAGCAAGCGTTTTACAACACCCAACTGAATTTCCTCATTCACCGCTCGTGAGGAAATCCGTTCACTCGAAGATAAAATCTCACAAATGCTCAGGTGTCGCCCAGCCCGCAGCTCTACAATGTCTGTTAGAGAGGCGGCGCGTGCTAACGCCCAAAAGGATGCGCGCTCCGAGTGGAGTGCGCTCTCACTCCTGGGGGACACGGCTCGCCCTGGCTCGATAAGCGAGGGAGATGGCATTCACTGTTCAGTGGGCCAACCTCTGTTTAGATACAGCACTTCCCTTCTGCCGATCACCGTAACAGATAAAGAGCTGCTCAGAGGATCTAAGCTCTGAGTACGATCCGTATAATACGCAAAGCGCGAACAGGACACCGCAATAAGGGGCTGGGTCTGCCTCCTCCGTGGGCAGCGCTTGCAGGTTCACTACATAGTTTAAACGAGCGCTGTAGGAACCTAGGCCACCTAGGTGGGCCGGGGTCTCAGGTAAACGTGAGAGTGGGCCGGCCCAAAACGCTGGCACATTTCGCTGACCGAAAATGCCTCCAGATACCCGCCCATTTGACCGATGCCACCGCAACCAGCAGAGCTGTCTACCTGGACAGAAATCATATAGATATTGAGTCGAGTGATCGAGCAGACCTCTCCTAAGAGAGATCTTCAAATGGGTAAGAGAGGGGACAGGATATATATCCACGTCTCGCGCCTCTGGGGACTGGATGATGAGGCGATGCTTTCCCAGCGCGTCGCCATCGCCGCATCCTCAGAGCGGGGATGATCGCCACGCCAACCCCTCAGTGCGGAGGGGACAGCCTTGGCTCCAGCCAACTGAAGGAGGATAGCATCACACTGATCTGGCATGTTTGAAGTTTCCATCTCGGAGAGAAGTACACCACACAGCGAATAGACTCCACATCAGGGCATAGGCATGCCTCATAGAGGGTGCTCTAGGCCTGAGTGATGGTGTTAACCACCTAACGGTAGGTCACCTAAGTCCTCCGCGCTCCATCTATGGGACACACGTGATGTCCATAGAACTGAGCTGAGACATGCGGCGACAGCGAATGCCAAACGGTGCCTGTCCCCAAAGAAGAAGTTTCTTCCAGGGGACATGCCAGGGAGGGGCCATCACGAGGAGAGAGCTAGAATACAGGTTTGATTGGGCCTGAGAGGCGCAATGCATAGACCTGTTCCTCGTCCTCCCTGACTTTACACAGCATCTGTGCGAGTAGGCTCACTGGAGAAATGCGTATTACGCACGCCCCGGGGCCAGCTGTGTAGCCAGTGCGCAGAACGCACCCATAACAGCTGGACAGTCGGGGGTGGAGCCTCCATTCTCCCAGGCGAACTGCCGTGAGAGCGCAGCGGCTGCACGGTTGAGCTCGGCGGGGAAAAATGGAATGCAGCGATTGCGCCGCGTATGACTCCGGGGGAGCAGACGGCGAGCGAGCTGAGACATGCGGCGACAGCGAATATCTCCCTTGCGGTTGATATACACCATCGCCACCGTGCTGTTCGTCCTGACCAGCACGTGTTTCCCTTCTAACACCGGTAAAAAACGGTGCAGCGTGAGATACACTGCCAACAGCTCCAGGCAGTTAAGATGCCAATGCAACCAGCTTCCTGCCATGGAACCACAGCTGCATGCCCGCAACACACAGCCCCCCAGCGCGAACTGGAAGCATCCGTCAAACGACGACATGCCTGGACGCTTGTTCTAGAGGCCCGCGGGCCTGTAGAACACAGGGTCCATCCAGAGGCTGAGGGCGCGGCGACACAGCGGAGTGACAGTCACCCGGTGCGCGCTCGCGTGCCATGCGCGTCTAGGGACCCGATCGTGAAGCAAACGCTGAAGTGGTCTCATATGGAGCATCCGAGCGGCGAGACCGCGGCTGCGGATGTCATATGCTCCAGGAGCCTCTGAAATAATATCAGTGGGACCACATATTCCTGTCGAACTCTCTCAGACAGGCCAGCATCAGCCCGGCGCGCTCTCGGGGGAGGCGCGCCGTCATGGTGATCGAGTCCAGCTCCAACCCGAGAAAAGAGTTGCTCTGCACGGGGGCGAGGCTGCTCTTTTCTCGGTTGACCTGAAACCCCAATTGGTCGAAGTGCCAAAACACCCTGTCTCTGTGCGTAATCAATTAATCCCACGAGCGCGCTGAAATCAGCCAGTCGCTTGAGATAATTGAGTATGCGGATGCCCGCAAGCCGAAGCTTGGGCACCCTCCGCGAGCTTGGTGAAAACCCGCGGAGACAGAGAGAGCCAAAAGGGGAGGACTTGTACCGCCAGGCTCGACTTCAGACGCAAACCGCAGGAAACTGACGGTGGCGTGGAAGTATGGAGACATGAAAGTACGTGTCCTTCAGGTCTACTGCTGCAGACCAATCCCGAGGACGAACGCTCCGGAGGGTGCGCTTCTGCGTAAGCATTCTGAACGGCAGCTTGTGAAGCCAGCGGTTCAAAACGCGCAGATCGAGGATTGGCCGTAGCCCACCGCTCTTTTTGGGTACGATGAAGTGCGAGCTGTAAACCCGCTCTCCATCCCGGCTGGAGGGACCGGTTCGATTGCATCCTTCGCCAGGAGGACAGCAATCTCCTCTCGCAAGACAGGGGCGGACGCAGGGCTGACCCTGGTGAAATACACACCCGTGAACTTGGGAGGTCGTTTCGCGAACTGAATCGCGTAGCCGAGTCTGATCGCGCGGATGAGCCATTGCGATGGGCTGGCCCACGCTAACCAGGCAGGCAGAGCCTCGCAAGTGGCTTCGTCCGCACGATCGCTGACGTACCAGCGGTGGGGCAGCGCGGAGTGGGTGGGCTCAACCGGGGAGCACTGGGGTCCCACAGGAGAGCAGGAGGCAAGAGCTTCACTCTTGTCTCGCACCCGTACTCCGGAGGTGGGGCTGGGAGGGGGAGAGAAAGGAGACCGTTCTCTCTCGCTCCGCGAGCCACTGGCGAAGTGCACCGATCCTGCGAGCTGGAAAGCATAGCGTCCCAGACTGGCAGTGTTCGGGCTGTCACATCCGGGGAAGGGAAAAAATGGTCTTTCTCTGAGGTTTTGATAGCGTTTTTTAACGCTGTTTAGAAGAAGAGCCCTGCCCTCCAGCGGGGAAAGAACAAATTTCCTCCTATCCAGATGGCCCGTCTCAGGGACGCTTCGCGGTTCGTTTACCGAACTTAGCGGCGCCCTGAGGCGGGGAGCGCTGGTTGCCTGCGAGATGCTCGGCGCAGCCGCTTGGCCAGAGGCACAGGCGGGGGCGACCGAGCAAAGACGCAGGCGGACCCTCTCGGTGTGAAGCAGTGGATGTGGATGGCTCGGCGGGGAGGAGCGGTTTTACAATCCCGCCGAGAGATGGTATTACCCATCGCCTCCGACTGCTCGCTCACCGGCGTGAATTCCTGGGCGAATTCACTGACGGTGTCGCCGAACAGGCCAGCCTGGGATATGGGTGAGCTAAGAAAGCGAACTTTGTCAGCATCACGCAGATCACCAGGTTTAGCCCGTGGTGGCGTTCCTGGGCCACTAATGTGACCATCGTCCTTCCCTGGGGCACACACAGCCGACTTCAGTTGATTGCTGTGCGGAGCTCATGCTCAGTCCTGGGTCGGAACCATCCCCGCGCAGCTGGGCCAGCGCCTGCGCTAGGGAGCGCTGGTAGGTGGCCGTAGCATGCATGGTGAGGGCGGAGGCGCACGCAGCGCACTGCGTGGGCTTCCTGTGCACATCCAGGAAGAAGGGGACGTGGAGGCTTAGAAGGTCTTGCCTTCTTTATCTCCTCCACATCACACCCCTCTAGTCGGTCCGTCCGCGGGGCTGGGGGATAAACCATCTCCAGACCCACGGCCGAAACAGCCTGGGAAGCACGGCTGCAAAGTCTGCTTCTGGATTCGACGCCACGCCCATCATCCAGGAGGAAAAGAGCAGGTTCGAATCCTCATCAGACAATGACAACCAACCCTCCAAGGATGGTGAGGATGAAAGCGCACGCAGATCGGGCAGAAAAAAGTGCCCTCCAAGACTGCGTGAGCTTACTGTGCACTTTCCGGGAAGAAGGGGACGGAAGGCTTAGAAGGTCTTGCCTTCTTATATCCTCCACATAACACCCATCTAGTCGGTCCGGCCGCGGGGCTGGGGGATAAACCATCACCAGACCCACAGCCGAAACAGCCCGGGAAAGCACGGCCATCATGTCTGCTTTTTAGATGCCAACACCGTGCTCTCCACCCCGGAGGGAGGGAGCGAGCGGGTTCGCATCCTCATCAGACAATGACAGCCCATCCTCCGATGCAGCGATGGACATCTGATCCTCGGTGTCATCAAGTGAGAGGGCGACCACCCGAGGATGGAGCGCTTCTCTCACCTGAAGCTTGGATGGAGCGCGTGGAGGAGCGAGAGGTCCGCGAGCCCGAGGGCGGCGGATTTACTCCCACTGAAACCCTCAGATCTGCCCGAGTGCCAACCGCAGTGCGGGGTACAACTAGGGTGGGTCGCTCTTTTGCAAGAGCGAGCCGCGATCTTAACTGCGCAGCAGACATGACATCACAATGATGGCATGCACTGCCCGCGAGCACCGCATCAACATGCTGGACCCCCAGACATGAAACGCAGTGCTCGTGCACATCATCCGGGGACAGGAAACCACCGCAACCAGAAACGCACGGTCGGAGCGACGTCTTGAAAAAGACGCGCTGCACAACCGTGTTGCTCTTTTAGGAAACTTGCTTCCTATATACATACCGCTCTTGGAGGACCGGACCCAAAGGACGCCAGGCAAGGGAGAACAACCCAGCTCAACCATCTGCCACTGCGTATATGCGCTCTGGACCGGGAGAAGCTGCTTCTCGATCTCTCTCTGTAGACACAGGTTGGAGATACCCTCATAGACTCTCTCAGAAGCTCGTGAAAGGCTCTGAAAGCGAAAAGGATGTCGTTGCTGAGCACATGCTAGCCTTTTATGCCAGGCTGATTGTCATTCAAGACAGCTGTGCACGCTGACGCCGCCAACTCATTGGCATTTCATTGGCCCGTTTTTATACTCTTTCAGATTATTGGATTCTGACGAAATCCCCATAGTGGAAGTTTTTCCACATAGCATTGAAGTTCCCCTCCCGAAGGGGAACATCATATCTCAGCCCCAGAAGCAAGAATACTGCATCAGATGTGCAAAAATGAACACGATCAAAATCACTTGCTTTTCCTTTGAAAGTTGTTTAAACATGTTTAAAACTGCATGTAATGTTGTTTAAAACCAAAAGAGGTCTGGTGATGGTTTATCCCCCAGCCCGCGGCCGGACCGACTAGATGGGTGTTATGTGGAGGATATAAGAAGGCAAGACCTTCTAAGCCTTCCGTCCCCTTCTTCCCGGAAAGTGCGCAGTAAGCTCACGCAGTCTTGGAGGGCACTTTTTTCTGCCCGATCTGCGTGCGCTTTCATCCTCACCATCCTTGGAGGGTTGGTTGTCATTGTCTGATGAGGATTCGAACCTGCTCTTTTCCTCCGGGATGATGGGCGTGGCGTCGAATCCAGAAGCAGACTTTGCAGCCGTGCTTCCCAGGCTGTTTCGGCCGTGGGTCTGGAGATGGTTTATCCCCCAGCCCCGCGGACGGACCGACTAGAGGGGTGTGATGTGGGTGTGAAGACCTTCTAAGCCTCCACGTCCCCTTCTTCCTGGATGTGCACAGGAAGCCCACGCAGTGCGCTGCGTGCGCCTCCGCCCTTACCATGCATGCTACGGCCACCTACCAGCGCTCCCTAGCGCAGGCGCTGGCCCAGCTGCGCGGGGATGGTTCCGACCCAGGACTGAGCATGAGCTCCGCACAGCTATCGACTGAAGTCGGCTGTGTGTGCCCCAGGGAAGGACGATAGTCACATTAGTGGCCCAGGAACGCCACCACGGGCTAAACCTGGTGATCTGCGTGATGCTGACAAAGTTCGCTTTCTTAGCTCACCCATATCCCAGGCTGGCCTGTTCGGCGACACCGTCAGTGAATTCGCCCAGGAATTCACGCCGGTGAGCGAGCAGTCGGAGGCGATGGGTAATACCATCTCTCGGCGGGATCGTAAAACCGCTCCTCCCCGCCGAGCCATCCACATCCACTGCATCACGCCGAGAGCGCCCGCCTGCGGCTTTGCTCGGTCGCCCCCGCCTGCGCCTCTGGCCAAGCGGCTGCGCCGAGCATCTCGCAGGCAACCAGCGCTCCCCGCCCCAGGGCGCCGCTAAGTTCGGTAAACGAACCGCGAAGCGTCCCTGAGACGGGCCATCTGGAGAGGAGGAAATTTGCTCTTTCCCCGCTGGAGGGCGGGGCTCTTCTTCTAAACAGCGTTAAAAAACGCTATCAAAACCTCAGAGAAAGAGCATTTTTTTCCCTTCCCCGGATGTGACAGCCCGAACACTGCCAGTCTGGGACGCTATGCTTTCCAGCTCGCAGGATCGGTGCACTTCGCCAGTGGCTCGCGGAGCGAGAGAGAACGGTCTCCTTTCTCTCCCCCTCCCAGCCCCACCTCCGGAGTACGGGTGCGAGACAAGAGTGAAGCTCTTGCCTCCTGCTCTCCTGTGGGACCCCAGTGCTTCCCGGTTGAGCCCACCCACTCCGCGCTGCCCCACCGCTGGTACGTCAGCGATCGTGCGGACGAAGCCACTTGCGAGGGCTCTGCCTGCCTGGTTAGCGCGGGCCAGCCCATCGCAATGGCTCATCCGCGCGATCAGACTCGGCTACGCGATTCAGTTCGCGAAACGACCTCCCAAGTTCACGGGTGTGTATTTCACCAGGGTCAGCCCTGCGTCCGCCCCTGTCTTGCGAGAGGAGATTGCTGTCCTCCTGGCGAAGGATGCAATCTAACCGGTCCCTCCAGCCGGGATGGAGAGCGGGTTTACAGCCCGCACTTCATCGTACCCAAAAAGAGCGGTGGGCTACGGCCAATCCTTGATCTGCGCTTTTTGAACCGCTGGCTTCACAAGCTGCCGTTCAGAAAGCTTACGCAGAAGCGCACCCTCCGGAGCGTTCGTCCTCGGGATTGGTCTGCAGCAGTAGACCTGAAGGACGCGTACTTTCATGTCTCCATACTTCCACGCCACCGTCAGTTTCCTGCGGTTTGCGTCTGAAGTCGAGCCTGGCGGTACAAGTCCTCCCCTTTTGGCTCTCTCTGTCTCCGCGGGTTTTCACCAAGCTCGCGGAGGGTGCCCCAGCTTCGGCTTGCGGGCATCCGCATACTCAATTATTTCAAGCGACTGGCTGATTTCAGCGCGCTCGCGGGATTAATTGATTACGCACAGAGACAGGGTGTTTTGGCACTTCGACCAATTGGGGTTTCAGGTCAACCGAGAAAAGAGCAGCCTCGCCCCCGTGCAGAGCAACTCTTTTCTCGGGTTGGAGCTGGACTCGATCACCATGACGGCGCGCCTCCCCCGAGAGCGCGCCGGGCTGATGCTGGCCTGTCTGAGAGAGTTCGACAGGAAAATGTGGTCCCACTGATATTATTTCAGAGGCTCCTGGAGCATATGACATCCGCAGCCGCGGTCTCGCCGCTCGGATGCTCCATATGAGACCACTTCAGCATTTGCTTCACGATCGGGTCCCTAGACGCGCATGGCACGCGAGCGCGCACCGGGTGACTGTCACTCCGCTGTGTCGCCGCGCCCTCAGCCTCTGGATGGACCCTGTGTTCTACAGGCCCGCGGGCCTCTAGAACAAGCGTCCAGGCATGTCGTCGTTGACGGATGCTTCCAGTTCACGCTGGGGGGCCGTGTGTTGCGGGCATGCAGCTGTGGTTCCGTGGTAGGAAACTGGTTGCATTGGCATCTTAACTGCCTGGAGCTGTTGGCAGTGTATCTCACGCTGCACCGTTTTTTACCGGTGTTAGAAGGGAAACACGTGCTGGTCAGGACGAACAGCATGGTGGCGATGGTGTATATCAACCGCAAGGGAGATATTCGCTGTCGCCGCATGTCTCAGCTCGCTCGCCGTCTGCTCCCCCGGAGTCATACGCGGCGCAATCGCTGCATTCCATTTTTCCCCGCCGAGCTCAACCGTGCAGCCGCTGCGCTCTCACGGCAGTTTGCCTGGGAGAATGGAGGCTCCACCCCCGACTGTCCAGCTGTTATGGGTGCGTTCTGCGCACTGGCTACACAGCTGGCCCCGGGGCGTGCGTAATACGCATTTCTCCAGTGAGCCTACTCGCACAGATGCTGTGTAAAGTCTGGGAGGACGAGGAACAGGTCTATGCATTGCGCCTCTCAGGCCCAATCAAACCTGTATTCTAGCTCTCTCCTCGTGATGGCCCCTCCCTGGCATGTCCCATGGAAGAAACTTCTTCTTTGGGGACAGGCACCGTTTGGCACCCGCGCCCAGTTCTATGGACATCACGTGTGGCCCATAGATGGAGCTCGGAGGACTTAGGTGACCTACCGTTAGGTGGTTAACACCATCACTCAGGCCTAGAGCACCCTCTATGAGGCATGCCTATGCCCTGATGTGGAGTCTATTCGCTGTGTGGTGTACTTCTCTCCGAGAAGGAAACCCCAAACATGCCAGATCAGTGTGATGCTATCCTCCTTCAGTTGGCTGGAGCCAAGGCTGTCCCCTCCGCACTGAGGGGTTGGCATGGCGATCATCCCCGCTCTGAGGATGCGGCGATGGCGGCGCGCTGGGAAAGCATCGCCTCATCATCCAGTCCCCAGAGGCGCGAGACGTAGATATATATCCTGTCCCCTCTCTTACCCATTTGAAGATCTCTCTTAGGAGAGGTCTGCTCGATCACTCGACTCAGTATCTATATGATTTCTGTCCAGGTAGACAGCTCTGCTGGTCGCGTTGGCATCGGTCAAATAGGCGGGTATCTGGAGGCATTTTCGGTCAGCGAAATGTGCCAGCGTTTTGGGCCGGCCCACTCTCACGTTTACCTGAGACCCCGGCCCACCTAGGTGCCCTAGGTTCCTACAGCGCTCGTTTAGACTATGTAGTGAACCTGCAAGCGCTGCCCACGGAGGAGGCAGACCCAGCCCCTTTATTGCGGTGTCCTGTTCGCGCTTGCGTATTATAACGGACCGTACTCAGAGCTTAGATCCTCTGAGCAGCTCTTATATGTTACGGTGATTGGCAGATGGGAAGTGCCATATCTAAACAGAGGTTGGCCCACTGAACAGTGAATGCCATCTCCCTCGCTCATCGAGCTAGGGCGAGCCGTGTCCCCCACTCGGAGCGCGCTCCACTCGGAGCGCGCATCCTTTTGGGCGTTAGCACGCGGCGCCTCTCTAACAGACATTGTAGAGCTGCGGGCTGGGCGACACCTGAGCATTTGTGAGATTTATCTTCGAGTGAACTGATTTCCTCACGAGCGGTGAATGAGGAAATTCGGTTAGGTGTTGTAAAACGCTTGCTGCGCCTTTCTCTCTAACACAGAGATACGTGCGCTTTTCTCGCTTTGTCAGTTGAGTTCCCCACTCGGCGAACCCTGCAGAGTTCCTCCGAGGCCCCCAGCATCTGACTCAGCGGAGCAGTCAAATGTTGGCCCATTACGTTGTAGGTATGCCCGCTGGTCATCCCGCGTTCTGGGTATAGGTGCCTGCTATGTGCGATCCCCGCTGGCGATCCCATACGCTCACTCAGCCACGATGTAATCCCCCCTCCTAGGCGGGCTCGTGTCTTCCCTCCCCGCTAACCACCTCTTCATATGTGCACTCTACCTTCTCAGGGCTAGTCCATATGCTATTTTGCCACCAGGTCTCCCCCTCCGGGCAGCAGGTGACCTCTGCAGCGTCCTCCCTATCGGGACTGAACGCTTTCCCAACGTACTGTCGTATTCAAAAATTCCTAGAAACTACTAGGTGTATTTTACGACTCCCCGAAAAATATATCTAAACCAGAAAAGGTAAGTAAGGTAAGTAAGGGCCAGGGGACACGTTGGAGGACTGTGTCTCCAGCGATGCAGGTGCGCTCGTACTGCTGCGTGGCGCGCCCCTCACTGGAGACATGGTAAGGTTCTTTCGTTGTGGCGCTTTCCATAAATTTCCCCATAGTGGAAGTTTTTCCACATAGCATTGAAGTTCCCCTCCCGAAGGGGAACGCTCTGGTTACTAAAGTAACCCTCGTTCCCCGAGGGGGGGAACGGAAATGCTATGTTCCTTCGCCACAACGATTGTCCCTTAGCTGTTGAGTGTGAAAGCCTCTTCAGCTAGAAAAGGATGTCGTTGCTGAGCACATGCTAGCCTTTTATGCCAGGCTGATTGTCATTCAAGACAGCTGTGCACGCTGACGCCGCCAACTCATTGGCATTTCATTGGCCCGTTTTTATACTCTTTCAGATGATTGGATTCTGACGAAATCCCCATAGTGGAAGTTTTTCCACATAGCATTTCCGTTCCCCCCCTCGGGGAACGAGGGTTACTTTAGTAACCAGAGCGTTTCCAGGCCAAAAACAGAAAGTGATCAAAACAGCTTAAAACCAATAGATGGATCATTCTTTTATTTTTAAACAACATTACATGCTGTTTTAAACATGTTTAAACAACTTTCAAGGGAAAAGCAAGGGATTATGAATGTGTTCATTTTTGTACTTCTGATGCAGTATTCTTGCTTTTGGGGCTGAGATATGATGTTTAAAGGGCTAAAACAGAAAGTGATCAAAACAGCTTAAAACCATGAAATGCATCATTCTTTTGGTTTTAAACAACATTACCTGCAGTTTTAAACATGTTTAAACAACTTTCAAGGGAAAAGCAAGTGATTTTGATCGTGTTCATTTTTGCACATCTGATGCAGTATTCTTGCTTCTGGGGCTGAGATATGATGTTTCCAGGCCAAAAACAGAAAGTGATCAAAACAGCTTAAAACCATGAAATGCATCATTCTTTTGGTTTTAAACAACATTACCTGCAGTTTTAAACATGTTTAAACAACTTTCAAAGAAAAACAAGTGATTATGAATGTGTTCATTTTTGCACTTCTGATGCAGTATTCTTGCTTCTCGGACTGAGATATGTTGTTTCCAGACCAAAAACAGAAAGTGATCAAAACAGCTTAAAACCATGAAATGCATCATTCTTTTGAATTTAAACATTACATGCAGTTTTGAACATGTTTAAACATTTTTCAAGGGAAAAGCAAGTGATTTTGAATGTGGTCATTTTTGCACTTCTGATGCAGTGTTCTTGGTTTTGGGGCTGAGATATGATGTTTCCAGGCCAAAAACAGAAAGTAATCAAAACAGCTTAAAACCATGATATGCATCATTCTTTTGGTTTTAAACAACATCACATGCAGTTTTGAACATGTTTAAACAACTTTCAAGGGAAAAGCAAGTGATTATGAATGTGTTCATTTTTGCACTTCTGATGCAGTATTCTTGCTTCTTGGGCTGAGATATGATGTTTCCAGACCAAAAACAGAAAGTGATCAAAACAGCTTAAAACCATGAAATGCATCATTCTTTTGATTTTAAACAACATTACATGCAGTTTTGAACATGTTTAAACAACTTTAAAAGGAAAAGCAAGTGATTTTGAATGTGTTCATTTTTGCTCTTCTGATGCAGTATTCTTGCTTCTGGGGCTGAGATATGATGTTTCCAGGCCAAAAACAGAAAGTGATCAAAACAGCTTAAAACCAATAGATGCATCATTCTTTTATTTTTAAACAACATTACATGCTGTTTTAAACATGTTTAAACAACTTTCAAGGGAAAAGCAAGTGATTATGAATGTGTTCATTTTTGCACTTCTGATGCAGTATTCTTGCTTCTTGGGCTGAGATATGATGTTTCCAGACCAAAAACAGAAAGTGATCAAAACAGCTTAAAACCATGAAATGCCTCATTCTTTTGGTTTTAAACAACATTACATGCAGTTTTAAACATGTTTAAACAACGTTCAAGATAAAAGGAAGTGATTTTGAATGTGTTCATTTTTGCACTTCTGATGCAGTATTCTTGCTTTTGGGCCTGAGATATGATGTTCCCAGGCAAAAAACAGAAAGTGATCAAAACAGCTTAAAACCATGAAATGCATTATTCTTTTGGTTTTAAACAACATTACATGCAGTTTTAAACATGTTTAAACAACGTTCAAGGGAAAAGCAAGTGATTTTGAATGTGTTCAAATTTGTACTGATGCAGTATTCTTGCTCGTGGGGCTGAGATATGATGTTTCCAGGCCAAAAACAGAAAGTGATCAAAACAGCTTAAAACCATGAAATGCATCATTCTTTTTGTTTTAAACAACATTACATGCAGTTTTAAACATGTTTAAACAACTTTAAAGGAAAAGCAAGTGATTTTGAATGTGTTCAATTTTGGTGCTTCTGATGCAGTATTCTTGCTTCGTGGGGCTGAAGATATGATGTTTCCAGGCCAAAAACAGAAAGTGATCAAAACAGCTTAAAACCATAAAATGCATCATTCTTTTGATTTAAAACATTACATGCAGTTTTAAACATGTTTAAACAACTTTCAAGGAAAAGCAAGTGATTTTGAATGTGTTCAATTTTGGTGTTCTGATGCAGTATTCTTGCTCGTGGGGCTGAAGATATGATGTTTCCAGGCCAAAAACAGAAAGTGATAAAAACAGCTTAAAACCATGAAATGCATCATTCTTTTTGTTTTAAACAACATTACATGCAGTTTTAAACATGTTTAAACAACTTTCAAGGGAAAAGCAAGTGATTTTGAATGTGTTCAATTTTGGTGTTCTGATGCACTATTCTTGCTCGTGGGGCTGAGATATGATGTTTCAGGCCAAAAACAGAAAGTGATCAAAACAGCTTAAAACCATGAAATGCATCATTCTTTTTGTTTTAAACAACATTACATGCAGTTTTAAACATGTTTAAACAACTTTCAAGGGAAAAGCAAGTGATTTTGAATGTGTTCAAATTTTGGTGTTCTGATGCACTATTCTTGCTCGTGGGGCTGAGATATGATGTTTCCAGGCCAAAAACAGAAAGTGATCAAAACAGCTTAAAACCATGAAATGCATCATTCTTTTTGTTTTAAACAACATTACATGCAGTTTTAAACATGTTTAAACAACTTTCAAGGGAAAAGCAAGTGATTTTGAATGTGTTCAAATTTTGGTGTTCTGATGCACTATTCTTGCTCGTGGGGCTGAGATATGATGTTTCCAGGCCAAAAACAGAAAGTGATCAAAACAGCTTAAAACCATGAAATGCATCATTCTTTTTGTTTTAAACAACATTACATGCAGTTTTAAACATGTTTAAACAACTTTCAAGGGAAAAGCAAGTGATTTTGAATGTGTTCAAATTTTGGTGTTCTGATGCACTATTCTTGCTCGTGGGGCTGAGATATGATGTTTTCAGGCCAAAAACAGAAAGTGATCAAAACAGCTTAAAACCATGAAATGCATCATTCTTTTTGTTTTAAACAACATTACATGCAGTTTTAAACATGTTTAAACAACTTTCAAGGGAAAAGCAAGTGATTTTGAATGTGTTCAAATTTTGGTGTTCTGATGCACTATTCTTGCTCGTGGGGCTGAGATATGATGTTTCCAGGCCAAAAACAGAAAGTGATCAAAACAGCTTAAAACCATGAAATGCATCATTCTTTTTGTTTTAAACAACATTACATGCAGTTTTAAACATGTTTAAACAACGTTCAAGGGAAAAGCAAATGATTTTGAATGTGTTCATTTTTGCACTTCTGATGCAGTATTCTTGCTTTTGGGGCTGAGATATGATGTTTCCAGACCAAAAACAGAAAGTGATCAAAACAGCTTAAAACCATGAAATGCATCATTCTTTTGAATTTAAACATTACATGCAGTTTTGAACATGTTTAAACATTTTTCAAGGGAAAAGCAAGTGATTTTGAATGTGTTCATTTTTGCACTTCTGATGCAGTATTCTTGCTTTTGGGGCTGAGATATGATGTTTCCAGGCCAAAAACAGAAAGTAATCAAAACAGCTTAAAACCATGATATGCATCATTCTTTTGGTTTTAAACATGTTTAAACAACGTTCAAGGGAAAAGCAAGTGATTTTGAATGTGTTCATTTTTGCCCTTCTGATGCAGTATTCCAACCCATTCTCACCCCGAAGGCGTCAAAATCTGAAGCATGGTCAAGCACCTTGCGCGTCAGTATGAAGACGCTGAAGAAGCCCCCTGGCGTCAGTATACCGAAGCAAAAGGAATTCCATTGCTTTCAATGGGTTGCCCTGAGGCGTCATATGGAGACGCTCAAACCCTAGTATAATTACCAATAGATGTCAACGCAATTTTTTAAACCTGGTTTACGCCTATTATCGCAGTTTTCTTATTTAAAACTATGTGATTTTTGTTTTGTTCATGAAAAGCGTCTGTAAACAGGGTCGAGACAACTGTAAATAAGGATACACGTAGGTCAACGTGACTTCCATTCAACGGTGAGTTTAATCGCTCAGCTATTGGTCAAACTGCTTCACCGTTGAGTTCTCCGATGAGTTCGACTCCATGAGACGTGCAACAATACGTGGTAGGTTAATGCTGCAAAATGTATTTTTATTATTATTGGAGATTAGTTGGTGTTGATAAATATGTTATATGTCATATACTTTATATTGAATAAGTGAAATTATAGTCGATTGCCCAGTTTAGGGTAAATATGCCTAATAATATCATTAACAAAACTGATTAATTCATTTTTATTTGTATTTTTTTACTTCAAAAAATATTACATTTAAAGTAATAAGTTTAAAAAAATATTTTAGCCGATCTTTTATTATAAAATTATTCATTGAAGTTGGGGGTCATTGTATATCGCGCTCTATTTTTTTACAGTCTATGGTCGCGATCCCAAGGTTCATTGCGATCCCAAGGTCCACTGCGGTTTTCCACTCGGTAAGTAAGAAGTAAATAAATAAAGACGATTTGTTGATTCAGATTAGGGGTTTGTTTAGAACATTTATGAAAGCAAGGTAGCTGTCTCATGATGCAGTACATGACTGCAGACTTGATATAAATAAAGCATGTACTGTAAACTAGCAACGTTATCAAATTACATCCAAGTTTATTTATTAAAAAAAATATTTTTCCCACATATAGTCATGCATAGCTCAGAATAATATAGTTATACATTTTAAGATGAGGAACAGTTACCAGATCGTTGCTTTCCACAACAGTAATCGTCCAAAATATATATAAATGATGCAGATAAATGAATATATGCAATAAAAATTACCTCTAATAATAAAATTGTATTCGTAACTGCATCAATATTAAAGCAAATCAAGAGTTTCTCAAAAGTTTAAAGGCTACATTGTAACTACAATTATTTCCAGCCTGATCTCACGAGGAAACGTAAGTATTTTACGTTTTGTCAGTTTAGTGGCTAATTCGTACGAATTCGTACGAGTTCAGTCGTACGAAAATGTACGATTTTAAAAAGGAGGCGTGGCACCTAACCCCACCCCTAACCCCAACCGTCATTGGGTGATGGGCAAATCGTACTAATTTGTACGAATTAGATCGTACGAATTCATACGAATTAGCCACTAATGAAAAAGTTACGAATTGCCGTGAGATAGAGTTGTAACCATGCCTTAAACGAAACAAAAAAGGCAGACATAACAGACATTCTGCATGTCTGAGCACATTTTATTCACTGTACAACACAAAACTAACCAAAAACTGCTTAATCTACCATATATAAATATATATATATACATATATATATATATATATATATATATATATATATATATATATATATATACAGTTAAAGTCAGAATTATTCGCCCGCCTTTGAATTTTTTTTTCTTTTTTAAATATTTCCCAAATGATGTTTAACAGAGCAAGGAAATTTTCACAGTATGTCTGATAATATTTGTTCTTCTGAAGAAAGTCTTATTTGTTTTATTTAGGCTAGAATAAAAGCAGTTTTTAATTTTTTTAATTAAACACAATTTAAAACACATTTTAAGGTCAAAATTGTTAGCCCCTTTAAGCTTTATATTTTTCCGATCTGTCTACAGAACAAACCATCATTATACAATAACTTGCCTAATTACCCTAACCTGCCTAGTTAACTTAATTAACCTAGTTAAGCCTTGAAATGTCACTTTAAGCTGTATAGAAGTGTCTTGAACAATATCTAGTCAAATATTATTAACTGTCATCATGGCAAAGATAAAATAAATCAGTTATTAGAGATGAGTTATTAAAACTATTATGTTTAAATAATGTTAAATGTGCAGAAAAAAAAATATTTTCTCTGTTAAACAGAAATTGGAGAAAAAAATAAATGGGGGCTAATAATTCTGACTTCAACTGTGTGTGTGTGTATCTATCTATCTATCTATCTATCTATCTATCTATCTATCTATCTATCTATCTATCTATCTATATATATATAATTTTTTTTTCTTTGCTCTTTTCAGGTCCTTCAAATTACTTTAAAATTCCAATTTCATTTTCTAACAAGCAAAAGCTAAAGGCACTTTTAGAACCCATGCCTATATTGTTAAATTGCACTTGTCCCTCTCTCTATCTCTGTTAAAATATTTGTATTTGTTTGATTAATCCTTAACCTTGTGTCTTTCAGTCTGTTTCTGCCTATCACCATGAGTGATACAGAACTCCATGAGCAACCTATGAACCTTGATACTCGAATTGATCATCAAGATCTCAATTATAAGCTCAAGTCTTGATGACAACTTGGTGATCTGCAGGAAGCACCACCAGTAAAGACACCTGAATCAAGGGTATGTTGGAGAAAGAGACAGACACATTGTATAAAGAAGGCCAAGACCGATCTGGAATCAGTCAAGGGTTAGTTTTTCATCCATGTATATTAAATATCTATAATGTTTAGGCATATATGGTTGTATGAGATAAAATGTACATGTATTTATTCTTCCACTACTATTGTATTAACGGAAAGAGACACATTAGTTTTATTATTAATATTGTTTATTAAAAACATTAAACTACAGTACAAGCTCACAAAAGATTGTGGTTTAACTGTTTAAAACAATTTGTTCTGGGTGTTGAAAGTGGCCAACCTTTTTTTTCTTTATCAGAAAGTATTTTGTTTTGTCTGATTTGTATGACACCTTGTAGACCATAAACTGATTGGACTGTCCACGTTGTTGTCCAGGAAATTAGAAGTTTATGCTGCTTGTCTACTAGTCTTAGGATAAGTTGGAAAAGTTATAAATGTTAATGTTTTGTTGTTTTATCTGGTACAGCTCATAGGAACTCCAATCTTTCCAACTGTGAGAGGGTCTTGCTACAGTGACTGTTGGTGTGTATTTCATTGTTTCCATTAATCCCTGTATCTGTAGACCTAGGTGACAGTGGGCTAGAGTAACATTTTGGTTTTATTTAAACTAAGGCATAATGATGGCCTTTTTATCTCCAATTTGGTCATGCAAGTATTAAAGTGATATATCTTAAAATATTTTTATATTCTTTCCATTGTAGGTGGAAAAGATGTTGGTATAATTATTTTTAATAGACTGCCAAGATCTCAGCAGACAGTTTTCTGAGACATTTTTGAGTGGGAGTCTGTGCGATACAAGGTGGATAGTATTTGCAAGGAAGAGCCCTTTATCTGTCCTTCCACACCAGATATACTGCCAATTTAGGTATATGTGAACCATAAGCATTATCATTTCAAGAATGCACTAGGTACTTTAAACTGTATGTGCTGAAACTAAATTAACAAGAAAACACCTCTTTGATGTTCACCTATTAAAATTAGATTATAAGATATAAACTGTCATGTACTTGTTCTGTACTGTTTCTTTTCTTTTTCAAACACAGGCATTCTTTGAATGTGTATTTACAGCTAAGGATTAAGGATTGACAGGAAGATTTGTGGACTACATTAACTAATGACACGACCTCCAAAGAGTTGCAAAAAGCTGTTCAAAGTTCCAGCACCCTCTTTAAGCCCTTAATTTTGGTGTTTCATGCAAAAGCACATTAATTTAAATGTGAGATAGGTGAACTATATGATTATCTTAAACTGATGCCAAAACTTTGTTATTGGTTTACTTATTTGTTTGTTTGTTTGTTTGTTTGTTTTTAATATGTTAACCAGGTGAAACGGAGTGAGGCATGCCAGGATAGGTGTGGTTTAACTCTTGGGGCTGAGGTTGGAACAGTGCAATTTTTCCTCTCTAGGATTGCAGTGACCGGACATGCTACTGTAACTCTCATGGTCATGTGCTGGAATTAGCAGATGTTCAACAATTTGGCCATCCCGCTGACCTGTTGATATCAGAAGGTAATGACATCCAGTAGAATTTGTTTTAGATGTTCAGTAACCTATTTGAATAGTATTATGATTTTTCATTCCTTATCACTGTAGACCACAAAAGCTCTGCAAAGCAAGTTGCAAAACAGAATCCATGAAACTGGCAGTGACCGGAAACCAACTGGAAGACTGGGTCTGTGATGTAGAGGAGTGGGTAGACGGTGAGGAAGTTATTATTAATATTACATGTTGTCATGAATAATTGTAAGTTTTATTAATTTTGTAATTTCCACTAGCAGAAGCAAAAACAACAAAAAACAGAAATGATGCGGATGTCTTCGCCTTATGGCATGGTATGTACACTGGACTTCTGCCAGTTTTGATTCTTTAAAAGTTGATGTATAATCCATATGATTGATACAACTTTCTTCTTATGAATGCATTTCAGACTCTGTCGATCTAACAACGAGGAGAAGGGCATTCAACATCGTCATGCTAGTAAGGATTCTTCAGGAGAAGCAAAGGATTCTTGTGGCAGAGATGGCCAACCACTACAAATACCTTTCAACTCATCCTGGATCCTTCAGAGAACTGTCCTGCTTGTTTGCCACTGGAAAGTATGTATTTATATTATTTGGCACTAACATAAGCATAAGGTTGTCCAAAGGATGTTAATCAATTTGAATGTTGTGTTCTTCTTTTAAGATTCGACATGTGGCCTAAACGAAGAGGGGTTGAAAGGTCTGTGGATCATCATTCTCGGAAAGCAACAAAATAACTGAGAAAAAACAACGATACGAGGGTGCTAGAGACCTGCAAGGTACCTGCAAGTTTTGGCTGGAGCAGAGAACATACATTTTTTTAAATAAAGCTCCAGCTGATGAGTATGACATTGACTACGGATTTTCTTTTACTTTAAAGAAAGAAGACAATGACATTAACCCTGAATCTAAAGCATGTAATAAAATCTGATTTTCATCAAAACCCAATTGTTGTCTCTTTTTTCCAAATACATAGATATGTACAGTATGTATGCATGCCTCTTAAATCAATTAGTGGTGTAAATCAAGAGCATTATTGTATGCCTAACTGTCACGGTTGCAGGTTTGTGCATCTTCCGGAGTGTCTGTTTTGTCACGTGAGTTTGTTTTGTTTTGGTCGTCCATGTGTATTTGTTATGTCACATGTCATGACGCGACTCAGCTGTCCTGATTAGCCTGCCAGCTGAGACTAATTATCTCGGCTATATATGGGATATGTTTCCATGTTTCTTTGTCAGTTCGTTGTGTCTGTTTATGTTCTCTGTCTGTGCTCAGGACTGTGAGGAGTTGGACCCTGTTTCGTCCTTCTGTTTTTCTGCCCTCTCTACCAGTCTCCTT
Source organism: Danio kyathit (assembly GCA_903798195.1). NCBI lineage: Eukaryota > Metazoa > Chordata > Actinopteri > Cypriniformes > Danionidae > Danio > Danio kyathit. The sequence continues at coordinate 21,411,343 of LR812527.1, forward strand.
GTTTTGTTATTTTTGATCACATTGTCTTGGTTTGATTTGACTACGTCAATTAAACTACTCACTCGCATTTTTGGATCCTTTCAAGTACTTTGACATCGTAACAAAACGAACTGACCTTATTATGGATCCAGCGAGTGCGTCACAGATCTCCGAGTTCTTCACACTCAGCGGCGCCAGGATTGATCGGCAGGATGAGGCATTGGCTACCGCCGCTCTGGCCATTCAGACTCTGGTCGGCCAGGTTTCCCTGCTCACTACCCAAGTTCAGCAGCTGGCTACTGGAACAGTTCAGGATAAGCCCGCACCAGCTCCAGAGGTGTCGCCAGCACCGGTCGCTGCTAGCCGCTTGGTCGAGCCTCGCCTTTCTCCACCGACTTGTTATGACGGAGATCCTCTCCGGTGTCGGTCCTTTCTGTCTCAATGCTCTCTGTATTTATCCCTCCAACCGTCCTTATTCTCCACAGAACAGTCTAAGGTTGCTTTTATCATCACACTCCTTTCCGGGAGGGCGGCTCTGTGGGGAACTACAGCCTGGGAACGAAAGCTTCCTTGCTGATTCCTTGCTGAGGCCCAGTGGGATATGTTCCTGCACGGGTTGTCGGACCGTCTGCAGGACGAGATATACACACTGGATCTTCCCAAGTCTCTGGATGAGCTAGTGGATCTGGCTATTCGTGTAGACACCAGATTGTGTCACAGAGCTGACCGCGCGCTGCAGGAGAGAATTGCGGGTCCTGTCGCTAATTCTTCTGTTTTGGCTATGACGGCGGAAGCGAGTGTTGATGACCCGGAACCTACGCAGGTGGGCGGATCTCGCTGGTCCGTGCAGGAGAAGCGCCGAGGGAGAGACGAGGGACCCTGCCTTTACTATAGCGGCGCGGGACATCGCGTGGGGTTTTGTCCGGACAAGAGTTTACTGATGGGTGAAATCAATTTGGAGAAATCCACTACGGCGGCTACCTTACTGCCCGTTACGCTGTCATGGGGAGGCGGAACTAAAGACACCCACGCTCTCATTGATTCCGGGGCAGAAGGGAACTTCCTGGACTCTAGTTTTGCTTTCAGTTTTAAACTTCCGGTTATCGCTCTTTCACAACCCATTGCAGTACGCGCCCTCAGCGGACTTTCTCTTCCCACTATTACTCACTCCACTAGACCCATAAGACTCATTACGTCTGAAAATCATGTTGAAAACATTTCATTTTTTTTAACTGATTGTACTAACACACCGGTGGTTTTAGGTCACCCCTGGTTGGTTCTCCACAAACCTCATATTAATTGGGGTCTCAGCACAATATTTTCGTGGAGTGAGAACTGTCATGAGTCTTGTCTTTCGTCTGCTCGTTCTGCTGTGTCTTGTTCTGTGTTTCAGGAGGAGCGTATGGACCTGTCAAACGTGCCCAGTGAGTACCTCGACCTGAAGAGAGTGTTCAGTAAGTCTCGGGCTGCTTCTCTTCCTCCTCATCGTCCCTATGACTGTGCTATAGACTTACTGCCAGGTACGTCTCCGCCTAAAGGCAAGTTATACTCTCTTTCCATTCCTGAGAGGGAGGCCATGGAGAAATATATTTCTGATTCTCTAGCGGCCAAGATCATCCGCCCTTCTTCTTCACCGGCGGGGGCGGGGTTTTTTTCGTGAAAAAGAAGGATGGCTCTCTTCGACCCTGCATAGATTATCGAGGGTTGAATAACATCACGGTGAAGAATACGTATCCTTTGCCGCTGATGTCTTCAGCGTTCGAGCGTCTGCAGGGGGCCTCTTATTTCACGAAATTAGACCTCCGCAACGCTTATCATTTGGTTCGCATCAAGGAGGGCCATGAATGGAAAACGGCGTTTAATACCCCCAGGGGGCATTTTGAATATTGTGTTCTTCCCTTTGGGCTTTCCAACGCCCCTGCAGTTTTCCAAGCACTCGTTAATGATGTGTTGCGAGATATGATAGATCAGTTTATTTATGTCTACCTGGATGACATTCTGATTTTTTCCCGTTCTCTCCAGGAACATGTGCAACATGTCAGACGAGTGCTTCAGAGGCTGCTAGAGAATGGGCTTTTTGTCAAGGCGGAGAAATGCGTGTTCCATGCACAGTCTGTTCCTTTCCTAGGACACATTGTGTCGGTCGAGGGGGTGCGCATGGATCCAGAGAAGATCCAGGCTGTGGTAAATTGGCCAAATCCAGAGTCTCGTGAGGCCCTGCAGAGATTTCTGGGCTTCGCCAATTTTTACCGGCGTTTTATTCACAATTTCAGCCAGCTCGCCGCCCCTCTGACGTCCTTAACCTCCTCCAAGACTCCGTTCAGGTGGTCGAGTGCTGCACAAGCAGCATTCACAAAATTAAAGGGTCGCTTTGTTTCAGCCCCCATTCTGGTGACCCCTGATCCTTCCCGGCAGTTTGTGGTGGAGGTTGACGCGTCAGAGGTGGGGGTGGGTGCTATCCTGTCCCAGCGCGCAGCCTCGGACGACAGAATTCATCCTTGCGCGTTTTTTTCACACTAATTATCTCCCGCGGAACGTAATTACGATATTGGTAATAGGGAGTTGTTGGCGGTTAAACTCACTTTGGAGGAGTGGCGTCATTGGTTGGAGGGATCGGGGGTTCCCTTTATCGTTTGGACTGATCATAAGAACCTTGAATACATCAAGTCCGCCAAACGACTTAGCTCCAGGCAGGCTTGGTGGGCATTATTTTTCGGACGGTTCGACTTTACCATCTCTTATCGACCGGGTTCCAAAAACATCAAACCCGATGCGTTATCCCGCCTTTTTGATTTTTCCGAACGCAATACGTCCCTCGAACCTATCGTTCCCCAGAAGATTTGCATTTCTGCGGTGACATGGGAAATCGAGAGCAGGGTTCGCACAGCCTTGGAAGGGGTAACGCCCCCGCCCGGATGCCCACCCAGTCGTTTGTTTGTGCCGGAGGAGATTCGGTCTGACGTCATCCGATGGGGACACTCTTCCAAAGTGGCTTGTCATCCAGGGGTGAGTCGTACCTTATTTTTGGTTAAACAACGATTTTGGTGGCCAGCTATGGCACGGGACATACGTGGGTTTGTTTTGGCCTGTTCTGTTTGTGCTGTTTCTAAGACTTCCAATCGTCCTCCCGCTGGGCTCCTCCAGCCTCTGTCAGTGCCTTCGAGACCCTGGTCGCACATTTCGCTAGATTTTGTCACAGGTCTCCTGCCATCTGGTGGCAATACGGCTGTTTTGACCGTTGTGGACCGGTTTTCGAAGGCTACTCATTTTATCCCTCTGCCCAAATTACCTTCAGCCAGAGAGACAGCGGTTGCTGTCGTTAATCACGTCTTTCGCATTCATGGCCTCCCGACAGACGTGGTTTCTGACAGGGGGTCTCAGTTTGTCTCTAAATTTTGGAGAGAATTCTGTCATTTATTGGGGGCGACTGTAAGTCTTTCTTCTGGTTTTCATCCTCAGAGTAACGGACAAACAGAGAGGGCCAACCAAGATCTCGAACGTGTGTTACGTTGTTTGGTTTCCCAGAATCCCGCCTCTTGGAGTCAGCAGCTCCCATGGGTGGAGTACGCACACAATTCATTACCAGTGTCTGCCACGGGCCTTTCTCCGTTTCAGTGTAGTTTAGGTTACCAGCCACCAGTTTTTCCTAGTCTGGAATCTGAAAGCGCGGTTCCCTCTGCTCACGCCTTTGTCCAGAGGTGTCGACGCACTTGGAACAGGGCCAGACAGACCCTCCTCCAAGTGGGTGCGCGCACCAAGGCGAAGGCCGATCGCCACCGGTCTAAGCCTCCCGTTTACGTCGTCGGTCAAAAAGTGTGGCTTTCAACCAAGAATATTCCTTTGCGCTCCGTATGTAATAAACTTGCACCTAAATTTATTGGCCCATTCACTGTCATCAAGATCATTAGTCCGGTGGCAGTCCGCCTCAAACTTCCTCCAACGTACAGGAGAATACATCCCGTGTTTCATGTTTCCAAATTAAAGCCCGTTTTTCATGCGGCCATTAATCCGCCCATGCAGGTTTGTGCATCTTCCGGAGTGTCTGTTTTGTCACGTGAGTTTGTTTTGTTTTGGTCGTCCATGTGTATTTGTTATGTCACATGTCATGACGCGACTCAGCTGTCCTGATTAGCCTGCCAGCTGAGACTAATTATCTCGGCTATATATGGGATATGTTTCCATGTTTCTTTGTCAGTTCGTTGTGTCTGTTTATGTTCTCTGTCTGTGCTCAGGACTGTGAGGAGTTGGACCCTGTTTCGTCCTTCTGTTTTTCTGCCCTCTCTACCAGTCTCCTTGTTTTGTTATTTTTGATCACATTGTCTTGGTTTGATTTGACTACGTCAATTAAACTACTCACTCGCATTTTTGGATCCTTTCAAGTACTTTGACATCGTAACACTAACTGCTTACATGTATAGATTTGAGGTACTCTATATGAAAATAAAATAAATATATTAACTGACATTAAAAGCTTTTAAAATGTGAATTTTATAATAAAGAATGTTTATAGAATTTTTGCATATTTTGGGCCAAAAAATGTATATTATTATTATTATTATTATTATGGTCAACTGCTCAGATACATCCAGTCAATATGTGGCTGAGACCGGTAACCAGACTTGTACCACTGGAAAAATTAACCTGAGATTTACATCAAAGATCTGATGTGTTTTGGCACATTTGGTCCTCCTTCTGGATTTTTCTTGAGGGTACTCAGTGACTATATGTCTTTCTAAATTTGTTTTATAATCTCCTTTTATTTTTGTTTTTGCTTTGAAGCGTTTATATGCATTTGTTAGAATGTCTAACAAAAACTGCTGTACTTGTTACAAGATACCAGTACCACTGTTGTTCTGTTGAAAATGTAAATAATATTAATAACAATAAAATAAAAAACTATTTGTATAATGTTCCATTGAATGCAAGAAAATAAAAATAATGCCAAATAAAACATTTTCAAAACAAACAAAAAATAAAATAAAATATGAATTTTTTGTATACATAAAACATCTCAGTAGCTTATACTTGCATATAAGTACAGAACAAAATTATTTTACATCTAGTTTAGATAATCTGAAGGTTTGAATTTTTATTTCGTTGTTTAATGGCTATGTATTTTTAATCATTTGGAGGTTGGAACTATTCACAGAATTTGTAAAGTTATCTTTTCGTCATTGTAACCTCTTTTCTTACTATTTTCATCATTTGTATTATCATTTGATTAATAAAGCAAATAATTAGCAAATTAACCCATGATGAAAACAATAATTAAATGCAGTGTCTACAAAATTATCCGGATTGAGTTTCACCACAAGACACAATAAGTTGCATGGCGTAATACTAATTTGAAGAAATATGGTATGATAAAGGAGAAATTTTTATTTCAGACTTTAGTCCTTGGCTAAAGAAAGACAACAAAGGCCACGTTTGTCAGTATCATAGTGTAGTATGCTGTGTAATACCTGAAAACTGTTTAAAGATTATTATAGGAACATGCAGAATAAAGAAATGATGTGGAATCATTATTTCCTAGATTAAATACAAGTTCCTCCATTGTCACTGGGGTGGTACCTTTTCAAAAGGTACAAATTTGTACCTAAAAGGTCCATATTAATGCCTCAAGGGTACATAATAGTACCGAAAAAGTACAAAAGTGTTCCTCTTAAAATTTTATATACTTTTGAGGTACCAATATGAACCCTTTAGTTACAAACATGTACCTTTTGAAAAGGTACCACCCCAGTGACAGCTCGCGTACCTTTATTTCTAGTTACACAAACAAAGATTTAGAAAGTAAAAATGTTCAGATAAAGAGTTGTTTTTAAAACAAATACAATGCCTTTAAAAAGGTTACATTTATAAACATTTACATATTTTATAATAGCTTTTATCCATATTTCAAATAAAGTGTAAACAATTAAACATCACACGACCATTAATGAAACAATTTATTTTCCAAAATTAATCCAGTGTCATAAAATCCACACATATCATTCTAAACACTTACTATTCAATGAATTAACCAATTACTCATATAATTTGCGAGGAACATATATCATATTGCTAATAACTAGTGATTTAAGAGGATACTAATGTAGTACAGCTTATTTTTTAAACAACTGTACATGTGACAATACAATTTTTTGTCCATGTTGAAGATGATACAGTACATCTACTGTATAGGTTTTACTGCCCTTCTACTTCCAGGGAATGTGTAGAGCCCCATGGAAAAGGAAAAAGTGTTCACATTTCAAATGGCTCTAACTCAAAGTCAAATTAGAATATATAAGAGAAAATCCGCAAGACTATTACCTATGTTATGTTCAATAAATAATGTTGGACATAGTTTTCTGATATATACTGAAAGTCAATAAAAGCTGTTTAAAAAAACACTTATTGTAAAACAACAAATGTATGCCTGGCTTTCATATATGTCATAAATATAGGAACAATGACATTATTTAGATAGTCTTATGTTAATTTAAGATAGTGTTTATTACATTTTATTACAAAAATGTTTTAAACTACATTACCCACAACCCTTTGCCACTATATAGATGGGACGGAAAAAACATGGCGCTTTAAATTGTAGTTCATTAAAAGGTGCAGTTAGGGTTAAGTTTAGGGTTACGATCTTGGTTAATCTGTAAATATTTGAAACACAGCGATACCTCATTGATAAAGGACACTGTTAGGAATGTGGCAAAGTTAGCAAAACATAGTTAGCAACACAAAGCATCTTTTAATTTGGCTTTAAAGTTAGTCCAACCACAACGTCACAATCTACGTCACACTTGTTGTCTCTATTTGGTAATCTTCCGGCTGAAGGTTGATTATAATAACCTAAAATTCATAATAATATTATGTTAAATATTATATCTTATTAAAAATACAAATGTATATTTACAGTGACAAATTCCTTTGTGGGGGTAACCTGATGTGATCACAGTGAAACCAGATCATAGGCTGTATACTAAATTTGAATGAATAATAAAATAATAAATGTCATGTTTGAAAACATATATAGTTCAGCATTTCCTGTAAATGAACCCTGCATCCTGTAGGTATACAAATATAAATATATAGTCACCTTAGAATTATAAGGTTCTATCTGACATTTGTCAAAATTGAGTTTAACATATTCTTATTAAATGACAACTTATTTACATTATGGGATGTTTTTTTTATAAGTTGTTTACATTAAGACTTTTTATAAAAAAAAACAAAAAACAAATGTTACACTCATACTGTTTGCTATGGAATGCAAAAACTTTGAAGCTCAATATCTCAAAATCATTAAGAACGCAGATAGAACCTGATAATTCTAAGGTGACAATTTGTCAAAATTCATGACAAATTTAGTGCCCATTAAATAGTAAAAATAGTAGTTCATTGTAAATGAGTATGCAAATAAACACAATACATTTTTAATGAAATATATTTATAATGTTTTTATAACACCACAACAAAAAAAAATCACACAAACACCAAAAAACTATAATTTATAACAGTTTTTATTGCAATATTTTATTACCATACATATATAAATGCACTGTTAACCCTTACCGTAGATTATGCTGTAAATAACTGTAAAATAGCCAGTGCTTTGCTGTAATAAGAGGAAACAGTATTTTACTGTAAAAGGAGCAGGATTTGTATGAAATTGTTTCGTGCAAACAATAAATTACAGTAATTTACTTTATGTACCATTACAGGTACTAACTGTGATAATAAATGGTAAATTACTGTTAAACCCTTACTGCCCCATCTACTCTGATGCTTTATGTTGCTATTTATAGACTATATATATATATATATATATATATATATATATATATATATATATATATATATATATATATATATATATATATATATATAGTGTGTGTGTTTACTGTTCAGTTTTGGTATGTGAATGGTCAGCATTGAGGGGAGATTGAGTCACTGCATTGATAATAAGCTGGATTTCACTGCAGCCATCTCTTTGGTTTCTTTTATGTTTTTAACATTGGGTATCAGGAGTCAACCAATGCCACAGAGCTTATTAAGAGGTAAGTATAAGATATAGACGAGATGCATTTAATGGCAAAATTATTCACCCTGCTTTGAATTTTTTTTTTTTTTTTTTTTCAAATATATCCCAGAGCAAAGAATTTTTCACAATAATTGTTATAACTTTGTTTACTTTTCCTATAATTAATCTAATTTGCCTAGTAAGCCTTTAAATTGCACTTAGGGCTGAATCTTGCTAAATAACTAGTAAAAATGTGTTATTTAAAAAATATCTTAAACAGCACTTACATACATTTTTGCAGAGACTAAATGAATTTGACTGAAAAACTTCAAATGAAGTAAATAAAAGTGGCATCAAAAGTATAGTATAAAGGCTTTCCTAAATAAATGCATAAATCAGGTTATTTGTTTTGTCTTTTATTATTACTACAGGTTTGGAACGACACAATCTGATTATTTTTTTATTTATTTATTTTTTTTTTAATCTATTTATTTTTTTCTTTGGATGAAGTTTGTATATTTTGATTGTTTTTATCCGATGATATGTGATTGTGATAAATGTAAGCAGTGGCTTTGAAAATATGCTATGTACCGGGGTGTCAAATTCCTGGAGGGTTGCAGCACAGCAGGGTTTAGTTCCAGCCCTGCTTCAACACACTTATCTTTAGATTTAGTTTGATCAGGTGTGTTTAATTAGGGTTAAAGCTGAACTGCACTGTTACCTTGTAGATGATGCAGTAAATAACTGTAAAATAGCCATTGTTTTGCTTTAATGAAAGGAAGCAGTATTTTACTGTAAAAGGAGCAGGATTTGTATGAAATTGTGTAGTGCAAAGAATAAATTACAGTAATTCACTTTATGTACTCATTACAGGTAGTAACCGTGACAATAAATGGTAAATTACTGTTCAGCCATTACTATCCTATCTACTCTGGTGCTTTATGTTGCTATTTATAGAGCAGTGCATTTATTTTAAGACAGAAAACAATGATTTAGCCATTACCAAACACTTCCACAGGCTGTTTGTCTTATTCTAAACACAAAGTTATTTGAAAAAGTTTCAGAAAATGCTGGCCCTTTAAGGGAGCCAGGTGTTTGATTTGTTTACTTCTGAGTGTGCTCAATTCTCTGTCTATCAAGTCAGATGTAGAGTCTTAAATATTCTACAATGAGTGAGTGTTCAAATGTTTTTGAGGGTTTTTAAAATAAGTCTGTGCTTAAGTTATATTGTTGTTATCTTGAACTGTGTACTTGAAAGCTACATTGTTAGCTAGTTAGCCTCTCCTCATATAACGTCCTACATTACTTTTATTTAAGTATTATTATTAACTGGATATTGCATATTGCCATACAGATGCTAACAGAATAATACGTCTTTCTGGCCACCAATCAGTTTTTATACACATAAAAACCATTACATTTTTTTTCATCACCTCAGTTAGGTAACATGTGCACAAAAATCATTACAGGGAATCACAAAAAAATATGATACACATAGACATCCACACGCGAACCTCCACTGTCAGGTCCCAGGTTTGTTGCTAAGTATTTTTCAGAGCTGTGATTCCACATATGAATTTATATTTGGGCAGGGCCCTGCTGGCCAAAAGGGTGCCCTATGCGAAATTTTACTATGGTGCCCCCACAGAGGAACAAAAACACACAAACATATATATTTAAACATGTATTTATTTATTTATATACATAAATAGGCATTTAAACACTCAAAATTATACTTAAACATTCAAATATTTACATTACAAAATAATAGTTTACATCAAAATAAACACTGACATGTGTTCTGAAGAAGCATTCCCAATTTTAAACTTTACAAAAGGTAAGGAATAAAGCCCTCTCTGTACCTGTAGAGATGGGCGGTCCTCAGGGCTGCATCCTGTCTCTGTGTCTACCTGTGCAGCTGCTGGTGCCTCTGGAGCAGTGCTGGATCAGGCCACCTCATCTTCTTTTGTAATAATTTTCAGCATTGAACCTCCATATACAATACAGAAGAAATTAGTCATTTAGAAAAAAACTCATGACATACCATTAAAACAATGAGCTAGTCAAGCAGTCTTCATAATGTGTCTAAACTAAAACCAAAATGTGGAGTTAATTTGCACTATAATCTATGGTGACAAACACTGAGCCTCACTGTCAGTATAAATCAAAGACATTTGTGGGTTTCAAGAATTTAAAAGTGTATTAAAATGAGTGTATTTTTAAACAAAAACTTCATTCATTAATGAATTCATGCTTTTATATTATATTAGATTTGCATGCTTTTATATATTAGATTTTATATTATTGATCTTTCAGAAATTACAGAATGAGTCAGTTTTGTTATTTCATATATTAACGTACAAAAATTAAAAACCGGCCTAAAACACACAAATCCACTGATGTAAAGACTAAAGACACTTTATTGTCATTGCAGTGATACAAGCAACAACAACAGCAGCAATAAGAAATCTATAGAAATAGACAAAACAATAAACAACTGCAAAGAATTTTATAATATATAATTATATAACATAATATAATAACTATATAATAATAATACATACAGTGAAATAATTGTGCAGTGCGTGTGTATGTAGCTGGTGTGCAAACAGAATTGTAAAGTATTGCACAAGTTAATAAAAGAATTGAGTTTGTGTATTTATCAGCAACATGGGGAAGAGTGGCAACCGCAAAAAGTCATAAAACATGTCCTGTCATAGTTTAAAGCACAATGCACATCCGCAAAGCAAAAAAACTGAACGTAAACAACAACAAATAAGGCAGATTTGGTGCAGTTGTGGCGAAGTTTAAACGTTAGCCTCACTAGTGAACAAGCAAAAATAGTCGAAGTTTTCCAGATTCATGGAAGTTACCTGAAAATGATGCACGCGATTCATCTTGCACTTTTTTCCTCTTCTCGGCTCCAGATTGCTGTTGTCTTCCCAGGATAGAGCTGCAACTTGCATCAATTATAAATATTTGCAGCTAGCAGCCGCAAAGATAAGTGGACAGGACCGCGCCGCACGTACGCGTCTGTGCGCGTACACGAAAAAAATTACGTCACATGTTTGTTTTTGCGTTCGTCATAAAATGATTTTTTTAAAATGTATTTAACAACATATTATCTATATACATTTTATTTACACTCAGTTTATGTTAATATTATTAAATAAATGTTTGGTTTTTTTTGTGCAACCGTCCGAGATGGTGCCTCCCTCCGGAGCTGAGGCCCTACTCAGCCTGCGTACTCTGCGTATAGGGAGCGGCGGTACTGTATTTGGGACAATAGAAAAGTTTGTTGTATTGAGATTTTTTAAGTAAACAATATTTATAATATTAAAAGATTGGATCCTTTGGATTCTCTGTGTTGCCGACTTGTTTTTTTATAATTGACGTATGGTATGCACCTGGGTTTGACAAACATGTTTCTAACCATATCTAGAGTATGTGTGTGTTTAATTAAAACTTTAATAAAACTTTAATACAAATTATTATTTTGTGTTTTTTGCTGTTCAGTTTTTGTATGCACAGTCAGCATTGAGGAGAGAGTGACACATGCAGCATTTTCTGTCTTTGTGTGTTTTTAATAACTTTATTCACTTTTCCTAATGAACCAAGTTTAGCCTTTAAATTGCAGAGTAAGCTGAATATTATAATCTTGCAAAATAACTAAGAATGTGTTTTAAATAAATCTCCCCCTTAAACAGCATTTACATACATTTTTGCAGAGGCTCAATGAAGTTGACAGGAAAACTTCAAATGAAGTAAGTAAAAGTGGTATTTATAGTTATTAAAGGCTTTCTTAAATAAATGCATAAATTATTTGTTTTGTTTTTATTATTCCTACAGGTTTGGAGCAACATGAGGTTCAGTGCTGAACATTTTTTTTAATTTTTGCTTTAGATGGAGCTTGTTAGTTAATTAATTAATTTAGTTTTTTATTGGATATGTGATTGTGATAAATGTTGGCAGTTGCTTTAAAAGTATGCTATATACCATGGGGGTCAAACTTAGTACGTGAAGGGCTGCAGCCCAGCAGAGTTTAGTTCCCACCCTGCTTCAACATTACCTGTAGATTTCTAACAAGCCTCAATTAGTTTGATCAGGTGTGTTTAATTAGAGTTACAGCTTAAAGCTGTGGTCACACTGCACTATTCTCCCTATAGATTTCCATTCATACACATGCGAATGCTGCAGACATTGGAAAGTTCAAGCTTGGTGAACTTTGACCTGCGAAATCACATTAAGTGATTGCGTGAGACCAATCGAAGATCAAAACATGACCTCTCTGGACAAAAATTTAAAATATGGACCAATCGTTCGCTTTATTAATCTCTAATTATCCTGTTTAATCCCACTCCTTTTCGCAGCACCGTTCGAATTTCGCATGTAAGATGATATGTAAATGTTTGACATCTGTGCTAAATACACCTCAGCTGTTGTCTATTAATTTAACCTTTTTGTTTCATTGTAAATAGAAAATGTACCGATGATATATGCTGCTTTAATTTTGTTAGACATTTTCTGTTGTATATTTGTTTGCTGCCAAAACAATAAAATGCATTTGTCTAAAGAATTTATATGCTTTCTATTTTTAATAAGTTAAGAATACTGATTAATTTTAGGAACACTACAATAACTATATATGACATACTATTAATGTGTATGCAGTATAATGCTGTAAGTTGTTACACTACAGTACCGTAATTAACTGGTAAGCAGTTTCCAGTTAGTTACCGCTACTGCTCTATTACAGTAATTAACTGGCAACACCGTTGCCAGCTACTCACTGTAATGGTTTGGTTACAGTAATTAACTGGCAACACTGTTGCCAGCTACTTACTGTAATGGTTTGGTTACAGTAATTAACTGGCAACACTGTTGCCAGTTATTCACTGTAATGTTTCAGTTACAGTAGTTTACTGGCAACACTGTTGCCAGTTACTCACTGTAAAATATCTCTTACGGTGACTAACTGGCAACAGTGTTGCCAGTATTCTACTGTAAAAAAAACCTGGTAAGGGTTAACAGTGTGGTTAAAACAATTATAATTGAAGGAAATTTATATTTTGTATTATTATTATATTTATTTTGTGCTATTTATTCATTTCACATCTGGTGTGTCAAGCTCAAGTAAAACTGCACTGCAAAAAATATTTTCAAATGATGCCTTTGGAAATGGCATTATAACAAACAGCTTTCACAACAACAAGTCAAGTTCATGACAAATGCTAATTGTTTATAATGACAACTTTCTGAACTTAAACATCAAAAGTGCCTAAAAGCTGTGACACTATTCAAAAACATATTCAAGTACTTACTGAAGAATAGTAAAAACATTTTTTACAAAATGCTGAGAACCAAAGTGTGCTTGGCGAGTCCAGGTGTTTATGGTGACTAGACTGTCATGCTGCAAACTGGTTGGCATGAGGAGACTTGGGAGTAAAGTGTCGGGATTTCCTGGAAGGCTCCCATGTGTTATCCCAGGTTTTGCCACTGTAAAGTATCAGAAGTGCACAACATCATTAAAGAACAAAGAATCAAGATGATTGTTAGGTTTGATTTAGAAAGTTCAGTGATATTTATTTATATCTGTAAAGTGTCATTAAACCTGGCACTCTTGAATTAACTGCTTGAATAAGTTAAACCGTTTCAGCATGTTTCATGTATTCCAAGCAGATCTGACAGTTCTACACACTCAGGGATGAGGATAGTGACTGCACTGATCACTTCTTGCTATTTAAAACACACAGTTTGACTCATCAATTCTTTGAAAACTACAACAGCATACAGTGCTCCACCCTAAAAATACTGTACATGGCTAAACATTTACTTTATGCCTGCATGATTCACTGCTATTAGTGTAACCCATCACACTCTTAACCCAAACTAGTTGACTTTATTAGAAAACTGCATAGAAACCTGTTTCCTTAAACCACTTATGTTTTTATACAAGCTGAAATTAAACAGCCCTACTTGAATTAACTAAGAACCTTTACAATCTTATTGGACTTACAATAATATGTTAATTCAAGTAGGGCTGTTACGTTTTACCTTGTATATCATGTTAAGGGTTTCTAGTAAAGTTAACTAGTTTGGGTTAAAGGAATAGTTGAACACAACGGAAGTTTTTTGAAGAAATCTGAAAACCTGAAACCCCTGACATCCATAGTAGGAAAAAACAAATACTAAGTCAATGTTTTCATCTTTCTTTAAAATATGTTTGTGTGTTTAACTGAAGAAAGCAACTCAGACACATTTGGAACAAGTGAAGTATGAGTCATTAATGACAGAATTTTCATTTTTGGGTGAAGTATCTCTTTAAGAGTATACTGTAAGATATGTCCTACTCAATGTAGCTAACTTCAGCTACGTGTGTAGCCCCTTGAGTACTTAACTAGAAATCAAAACAATGATCCCGTCAGTGCCATTTTATGCCCTTTATATCATATTGACCACATAATGGACTACTTAGTGTTGCAATGAAATTAAACAATTAATAAAACTATGACTTACCAGACAATGCAAGTCAACCAGTCAACTCTGCCTTTTCTGTACACAAAATGAGGTTCCAGCTTCAAAATGGCACCATTACACTGATCCTGAGTGGGGCGGTTGTGCTGCTCTGTGAGGTTGTGACTGTTCAGATGCTGTGCTGTGAAGAGATCTTTATTAGAAGTACATTCTTTTTAAATCTGTACATATTAACAAAGAATATACAATGATTTTAAATAATGATTAATTCTGAACAAAACCTTACCCTTAGTCAAGATGAGTTCATATGGCCTCTGCATTCTATTGCTACAAGTGTGGAAGACAGATGAGTAATTATGTCTGCAACCCACTTATTTGCAGATTTTTCTACTGTTTTCCAATAAATACATTGGACTTGTAATCCAGTGTCTAAAGCTTCTGCATCTGAAATGACCAAAAACAGATGTGACATTAGTTAAACCCACTAAACTATTAGATACATTAGTACTGCATTAAGCAATTGTATTGTCATTTAAGTGTAGTCTAAAATGAGCCCTAATCTGTTTAGGATTAGGATTTAAAAAGCATTTCTTGCATTAAAAAAAATCCTGCCTCTTGTTATACATATGATCAATAGTAAATTTCTGAGAAGGTCCAAGGTAATCTTTGAGTTTTTCCATTACCATCATGACTGACATTAATATTTGACATAAGACAGCTTGTTGTGTCTCTTTACCAAAATTTATGATATACTTAAGCTTATGTTGTACTTCGAATAATGAAAAGTTGCATTTTAACTTAAATAAGGGCATAATCATCTGCAACAATCTGCTTTTCTCAACAGACTTATCCCACACACATATATACATACATATAGTTGAAGTCAGAATTATTAGTCACCCTGAATTATGAGCCTCCATGCTTATTTTTCCCCTAATTTCTGTTTAACAGAGAGCAGATTTCTTCAACACATTTCTAATCATAATAGTTTTAATAACTCATCTCTAATAACTGATTTATTTTATCTTTGCCATGATGACAGTTAATAATATTTGACTAGATATTCTTCAAGACACTTCTATACAGCTTAAAGTGACATTTCAAGGCTTAACTAGGTTAATTAAGTTAACTAGGCAGGTAAGGGTAATTAGGCAAGTTATTGTATAATGATGGTTTGTTCTGTAGACAGATCGGAAAAATATAAAGCTTAAAGGGGCTAATAATTTTGACCTTAAAATGTGTTTTAAAAAATTAAAAACTGCTTTTATTCTAGCCAAAATAAAACAAATAAGACTTTCTCCAGAAGAAAAAATATTATCAGACATACTGTGAAAATTTCCTTGCTCTGTTAAACATCATTTGAAAAATATTTAAAAAAGAAAAAAAAATCAAAGGGGGCGAATAATTCTGACTTTAACTGTATATATATATATATATATATATATATATATATATATATATATATATATATATATATATATATGGTAGATTAAGCAGTTTTTGGTTAGTTTTGTGTTGTACAGTGAATAAAATGTGCTCAGACATGCAGAATGTCTGTTATGTCTGCCTTTTTTGTTTCTTTTAAGGCATGGGAAATAATTGTAGTTACAATGTAGCCTTTAAACTTTTGAGAAACTCTTGATTTGCTTTAATATTGATGCAGTTACGAATACAATTTTATTATTAGAGGTAATTTTTATTGCATATATTCATTTATCTGCATCATTTATATATATTTTGGACGATTACTGTTGTGGAAAGCAACGATCTGGTAACTGTTCCTCATCTTAAAATGTATAACTATATTATTCTGAGCTATGCATGACTATATGTGGGAAAAATATTTTTTTTAATAAATAAACTTGGATGTAATTAGATAACGTTGCTAGTTTACAGTACATGCTTTATTTATATCAAGTCTGCAGTCATGTACTGCATCATGAGACAGCTACCTTGCTTTCATAAATGTTCTAAACAAACCCCTAATCTGAATCAACAAATCGTCTTTATTTATTTACTTCTTACTTACCGAGTGGAAAACCGCAGTGGACCTTGGGATCGCAACCATAGACTGTAAAAAAATAGAGCGCGATATACAATGACCCCCAACTTCAATGAATAATTTTATAATAAAAGATCGGCTAAAATATTTTTTTAAACTTAGTACTTTAAATGTAATATTTTTTGAAGTAAAAAAATACAAATAAAAATGAATTAATCAGTTTTATTAATGATATTATTAGGCATATTTACCCTAAACTGGGCAATCGACTATAATTTCACTCATTCAATATAAAGTATATGACATATAACATATTTATCAACACCAACTAATCTCCAATAATAATAAAAATACATTTTGCAGCATTAACCTACCACGTATTGTTGCACGTCTCATGGAGTCGAACTCATCGGTGAACTCACCGGTGAAGCAGTTTGACCAATAGCTGAGCGATTAAACTCACCGTTGAATGGAAGTCACGTTGACCTACGTGTATCCTTATTTACAGTTGTCTCGACCCTGTTTACAGACGCTTTTCATGAACAAAACAAAAATCACATAGTTTTAAATAAGAAAACTGCGATAATAGGCGTAAACCAGGTTTAAAAAATTGCGTTGACATCTATTGGTAATTATACTAGGGTTTGAGCGTCTCCATATGACGCATCAGGGCAACCCATTGAAAGCAATGGAATTCCTTTTGCGTCGGTATACTGACGCCAGGGGGCTCCTTCAGCGTCTTCATACTGACGCGCAAGGTGCTTGACCATGCTTCAGATTTTGACGCCTTCGGGGTGAGAATGGGTTGAGTATTTTTGCTTTTGGGGCTGAGATATGATGTTTCCAGGCAAAAAACAGAAAGTGATAAAAACAGCTTAAAACCATGAAATGCATCATTCTTTTGGTTTTAAACAACATTACAGATATGGCTGTCGTTTCTTCCTGCGCAGTACTGCATTTTGTGATCCGTAGTCACGCGGCGTACTGCGGTCGTAAAGTCCACATTTTCATTTTTTTAAAAAAACATTTCTGTGCTTTACGCAATAACCACCAGGTGGCGCAAGGAACAACCGCTTTTCCATTGACTTACAGTATTTGTATACAGGAGCGCTCGATTCAGCTCCCTCGATGACTCCAGCTGGGCTTATTTATTTTGGAGAACAGGCCCGGTTTGGCTAATCGGGAGAACCGGGAGAATTTCCCGGTGGGCCGGTCCGTTTTTTAGCCACAAGGGCCTGTGTCCGTAGCTGCTTGCATCCACAGCATTTGCACTTTTTTCATTTATTTGATCATAGCCTCACTCTTTTTATCCATTATTGTATTCATTATTTTGCCGCAACTCCGCATTTTTATTTATTTATTTAGGTAATACTGGGCAAAAGTGTTGCAGAGGACTGTGTAATTTCTTGATCCAAAGCACCGGTATGACACTACCATTGTGGTCCAGTGGTCAGCACGTTGGTTTATGACGCCGCCAGCCCGAGTTCGAACCTCGTCAGGATAATTTATTTATTTATTTTTTTGTTAAGACATAATACTGTTTGGGTTACTTACTGTATATAGGTGGACATATTTTATTTTAAGTTACTGACTTAAGGCAGTAATATATGTTTTATTGTGATAATATGTACAGTTTCGCTTTTACAGGTTTTATCAATGAAAGTTATGCAACGATACCGTTTACATAAACAGACGGATCATGGCTTCAGCACAAAACGAGTGCTTTAAATCATATTTTATTCACCGTATTTCTTTCCGTTTTATTTCGAATAATATAAATGTTTAAAGTTTTAGGTAAAGACATCAAACTATGCCCACACATGCAAGTTATACTATTCTATAACTGGTAATTGAGTGAAATCAGCATAACCGTCATCACGCTTCACGTATTGCCTATTATCCAACTAATCATCAGTGTTAGGAAAAAGTGAAATGTTACAATCTAATGTCATTAAAAAAATAGTAGCTAAATGTGTAACTAGTTACATTTTAAGGCATAGGCTAGTGTAGCCAGAAAAATAGGGCCATAAGCTACAAGTCAAAATAAAATCGATATGCTAACTGTATTTTAGCCATTAACATAGGCCTACAGTATATTTTCTGGTGTTTAATTTTTTTTTTTGTATGCTTTTCTCAACACATATTTTATCTACATCTTTATGGCGCGGTTAGCTAAAATTATATAACACAGCAGTTTTTATGTTGTTCTGTTGTATTCATATTTTGTATTATCTCCAAATGAACAAATAAATAAATACAGAAACAAGCGTCATTACTCTTTCACTCCATTTCTCATACACGACATGCATGGACCTTTTTTAACATGACAAAAACTCTGGAAAACCGACACAACATTAACATTCTTGTAATTTATTTATTTATCTCCCCACATTATTAATTATTTATATATGTATTTATGCAGGAAGTGTATTTATTTATTTGCGTATTTATTTTATTTATTTACTCATTTATTTATTTATTTATTTATTTACTCATTTATTTATTTATTTATTTGCATATGTATTTATTTATTTGTGCATTTATTTTATTTATTTACTCATTTATGTATTTATTTATTTGCGTATGTAATTATTTATTTGTGTATTTATTTATTTACTCATTTAATTACTTATTTGCGTATTTATTTTATTTATTTACTCATTTATTTATTTATTTATTTATTTGTGTATGTATTTATTTATTTGTGTATTTATTTATTTACTCATTTATTTACTTATTTGCGTATTTATTTATTTATTTGCGTATTTACCTATTTTGGAGAACAAACCCGGTTTGGCTAATCGGGAGGACCGAGAGAATTCCCGGAGGGCCTGTGTCCGTAGCTGTTGCAGGTGTGTAAAACATTAGTTATTCAAACTGCACCATTATCACAGTACTATTGTGGTCTAGTGGTCAGCATGTTGGATTATGACACTGCCAGCCCGAGTTCGAACCTTGTCATGATATATATTTTTTTTTTGTTAGGCTAAGACATGTAATACTGTTTGGGTTACTTATATAGGTGTACATATTTTATTTTTATTTTTTGTATGACCACCGTTATGAAGGACTGCATATCTATAAAGAAATTTGCACAGAATAAATATAGAGATATTGCCGGAAAGTACATTGTGATGTTTTAAAGAATAGTGTTGGAGATTTAGCTCCCCTTTAATGTTCTCATATTTATGAAAAACATTTGAAGTTCTAAAGTAGCTGTTTCCTTGAAAAAGACGTGATAGTGTCATTAAAAACTGAATTATTTTAATATAGTCAGTCGTGAACTGAAATGGTGTTTTGATGCATGTGTGTGTGTGTGTGAAAGAGCGCTCGCTTCACAGCTCTCGATGCATATTAAATGCATAATAAAACATTTTTGTATGGATTTTTCGATCCTTTGCAAAAAGAAAATTAAAAATGGCTATGACAAATTTTTTTATAGCTTATGTTTGTTTTATTTGGTTTATTTATATTTTGTTATATCCGATTTTTGTATGCTTTTCTCAACACATATTTTATCTACATCTTTATGACGCTGTTAGCTAAAATGACATAAAACAACAGTTTTTATGTCGTTCTGTTGTATTCATATTTTGTATTATCTCCAAATTAATAAATGAATAAATACATAAACAAGCGTCATTACTCTCTTTCACTCCGTTTCTTACACACCACATGTATGCACCTTTTTAACATGACAAAAACTCTGGAAAACCGATAGATTTATATACCACCTAATTACATACTGTATATAAAATTATACTCCGTTAATCGTAACTATTAAACCATAATGAAATTAATACGAGCGAGTAACATTTCAGCTCTCCGTCCACGGACAGCGACGACATTAAAATCATTGTTACATCTCTAGATAAAACATTTCCTGATAATTTACCTTTAGTCAAATGGACAATAATATTTTTGAAGTAGCATGTTGAGCTGAGGAAAAGTAAATACGAAACTAAGTTCAAAAATAAATGGACGAATCTGCATTCTTTAGCATTTTTATTTCATATTTTATTTATTTACTCATTTATTTATTTATTTGCATATGTATTTATGTATTTGTGCATTTATTTATTTATTTACTCATTTATTTATTTATTTATTTGCGTATGTATTTATTTATTTGTGTATTTATTTATTTACTCATTTAATTACTTATCTGCGCATTTATTTATTTGGTATTTATTTATTTATTTGCGTATTTACCTATTTACCTATTTATGCAGGATATTGCAGGATTTATGCAGGATATTGCCTAATCAAAACACTTCGGGAGCCGCGACGTAACTCTCCGCCCCATTATTTCTTCTAAATTGCACAAAACAGGTGTCATATTCGTTTGTGCTGATTTGTGCAGTTAAATAAACACTTTATTTGTTTTTGTTGTTTATATATAACCAAAATATTTGGTTAGATTTGTGCTGGTTTGTGCCGTGGAAATGAACATCAGATATTTATTCACGCACGAATATGTTATTTTCGTTTGCTCACAATTTGTGCTCGTTTGTGCTGCAAAAAAAAATTATTTGGCCTAAAAATAATATTAGATCATTCAGAGGTCTCTCAGTTGCTCCATATTTACTAAAATAGTTTCCTTTGTGTGCGTTTCATTTGTGCTTGATTGTACCTATGAAAGTTTTGTTAGTGCTGCTTCTATTATTAAAATATTGAATGTTGAATTAAAGACAATGACATCACTACCCACATATGCTATTCTAAAATATTTTAATTTGTTTGTGCTGATAGAATTTTCATTTGTGATGCTTTATTTTAAACAACATCTAAGTGAGTGTTATGGGCATCAAATGGCAATACTAAACAACAGAGGCATGTTGCACCTGTAGTAGCCTCTCTGTGAAAATATAGCAAAAACAATACAATAAAATAGTGTTACATTCGTGAAGAAAAGCATTCAAATAAGTTTTATTTATAATGTAATAAATTTGCCTGCCATGTAAGCTTGTAATGTTTGTTTTTAAACTCCAGGAAATTAACTGTCGAATATAAACGGTATAAATAATAATAATAATAATAATAATAATAATAATAATAATAATAATATAACTAAATATAATTTAAATTAATAAATGAATAAATGCATAAACAAGCGTCATTACTCTCTTTCACTCCGTTTCTCACACACATGCACCTTTTTAACATGACAAAAACTCTGGAAAACCGATAGATAGATTTATATACCACCTAATTGCATACTGTATATAAAATTATACTCCGTTAATCGTCACTAAAAGCCATATTGAAATTAATACGAGCGAGTAACATTTCTGCTCTCCGTCCACGGACAGCAACAACATTAAAATCATTGTTACATCTCTCGATAAAACAATTCCTGATCATTTATCTTTAGTCAAATGGACAATAATATTTGAAGTAGCGTGTTGTGCTGAGGAAAAGTAAATACGAAACTAAGTTCAAAAATAAATGAACGGATCTGCAGTTAGTTAGCATTTTCATTTCATATTCCCACAACATTAACATTCATGTAATTGATTTATTTATCTGCCCACATTATTAATTATTTATATATTTATTTATGCAGGAAGTTGTACATTTATTTATTTATTTGCGTATTTATTTTATTTATTTACTCATTTATTAATTTATTTACATATGTATTTATGTATTTGTTTATTTGTGCATTTCTTTATTTATTTACTCATTTATTTATTTATTTGCGTATGTATTTATTTGTGTAGTTATTTACTCATTTAATTACTTATTTGCATATTTATTTATTTATTTGCGTATTTACCCATTTATTTATGTATGTAGAAACTTATTCATTTATTTACTCATTTGTTGATTTATTTATTTGCATGTCTAGACTGATTCTCTGAAGCATATTGCAATTCAAAATATTAAATATCCTTTAGATAAAGCTTTACATGTAAAATTAAATTTTTAAATTTTACCACATCATATAAAACATATTTTAGTCATTTTACTACAACATTCGCTATAACTTAGTGAATAGTTATAACTAACTATGATGATGTAATTCTACAATACGAATACACTTGCAATACAAACTAAAATTAAACAACAAATAGTTTCTGTAAAGATCGATTTACATGGATGGGTTTGTTGGAGGCGCGTTTTAATGAGAAAACTCATCCACCGACAGCCGATCAGTCCACATCCACTGACAGTCCCGCAGATCCTTTAATATCTTTAGAGAACCTAACGAACAGCCAACAGTTTTCAGAGACGTGGTCACCTCGTCCGTCTGTCCAAGAACACCATTCCTCTTCGTTATACCCTTGTAATGGTGATTTCGGTGTTCCATCTGAGATCTCTACGCCATTATCTACACGGACCTTCAACACACAGTTAAATAAAGATTTTGTTTGGTCAGCGCGCTCCATGGGTATGACCAAATGACGACGATGTTGACGGTACGCGCTGATGAGTTGCCAAATCAAGATAATACATTTTCCCATCCTCCTCCTCATTCCGCGATGGCATCCTTCCATTTGAGTTTACCTGAAACACCAAGAAACACTTTCCGTTCTGGTCATCATGTTCGCCGGTCTCTTGTGCAGGGAGTGATTCTTCCAGTAGTGGTTTTAAAGAACATTTCATTAGAGACCGAGAATCAAGTGTAACTGGCTTCCACGGGACCAGATGGGAAACCGCGGGCAGATCGTTTCGCTGCACGTTTGTTCAAAATGTTAACTCCTCTCAACCTGTATCAGAGCTGGGCTGGTTCTGTTAACTTCCAGGGGAAAAAACGCACTGCCCGACAACCTTCGCCAATCCCTTTCAGATGCCGTTAATCGTAGATTCCACCCCGAAGCCCGTGACTGGAAGCAGATAAGAGACAGACTTAACGAACTTCTTAGAAATAAAAGAGCAACATTTCCGCTTTTTAAAAGAATAATAAAATCGAAATTGTTGTGTTTGTAATCGAAAAACAATATTTTGTGATTAATAAAGTTTATTTTGTTGAAATGTTAGCCGTTTTGCTATATTGTATTCTGTACTAATTCTTTTTTATATTACTGTATTTAATCATAGGCAACACTATTTCTGTACAACCTATTTTGTAGAGAACATTGTAAAATAGCTTACAGCAGGATAGTCTATCAATAAATAGCATAATTCATCTTACTCCATAACAAAATGTTGTGAATGTATTAAGAACATAAATGTAGGTACTGAAAACATCTATCTAATGTTCTGCAAACGTTTACATCACTTAATATATATAATAATATTACACTTGGAACAAATTTCAATTTAAAATTGTTATTTGAAGAGTAACACATTTTATTTTAAATGTGGAATTTTAAGCACCACGATCCAGCAATCCAGCCTACTCTGTCAGATAACATTTTGACACAAGCATGGTCTCTGCAGTTGTGTCACGGTGTTACCCGTATTTATTATTTTAAAATAACAGTAGGTAATTGTTGCGTAATAGCATTTCAAAAATATCTACAAAAAGTCCCTTTGTAATTTCACTCTCAATTTCCATTTATAAGAAATGTTTAAGTATAAGATAGGGCCCAACTTTTATTCTGAACTTAAATATTTGCCTGCTATCGAGTTCTTTTAAATACAAACATGTTGTTGTAATGTATATAAAAATATTAACTAATCACGTTCCAAAACGTTTGTAGAAAAAAAATGTACAGCCACAGTGACGTTTATTCTTAGCCGCCATTTCTTTAATTTTCAGTGCGTTTTCTTGAACTCTTTGTCTTTTTTGCGAAAGCAAAACTTTTGAAACCCTCTAATAATGTGTTGTCCTTATAACTCTGACAGATAACCACAAACAACGCAAAACAAACAGTTTGAAGTATAGCGATTCCTAAAGAAGTCACTTCTACTTAATTTCATTTATTTACTTATAAGACACAAAGAATCACAATAGTTGGCCATTGTACTTTACAACGAGACAAGAAGAATATTAGCGTAAAGGTGGACACACTGGAATGTGGTTAAGTAATACTGTACATCTCTACTTGTGATCAAATATACTTTATGTTAGTGCTGCTTCTATTATTAAAATATTGATATTTGAATTAAAGATAATGACATCACCACCGACATATGCTATTCTAAAATATTTTAATTTGTTTGTGCTGATAGAATTTTTGTTTGTGATGCTAGCGCACGCATTGGCTAATGCATATAATTAAGTAATACTGTACATCTCTACTTGTGATCAAATCTGCTTTATGTGCATGAACGTTTTATTGCATTTTTTATTTTTAAATAAAGTTTATTTTACTCTAAAAGTGTACCTTTTCTGTATTTTCTCCCCACATTTTGTATTTGATTAAGAAGTTTAAATACAGCATTTAGGTGACATTTTCTGAACTATTTTGTGCTGTATGACAGTAGTTCGTCTTCTGCTTTGTCAAGTTAATTACTAAGATCATTCGCACATATTTTAAAACGGCATGCCTATACTGATTCTCCTAAGCATATTGCAATTCAAAATATTAAATATATTAAATATCCTTCAGATAAAGCTTTACATGTAAAATTTAATTTTTAAATTTTACCACGTCATATAAAACAAACATTTACTTGAGGACGCAGAACTCATGTTTAATTGCGTAATAGCTGCAATTTTTTTGTAGCATTTCATAAATATCTACAAAAAGTCCCATTGTAATTTCACTCTCAATTTTCAGTTATAACAATTTATACATTATAAGAAAGTGGGCAACTTTTTTTCTGAACTGAAATATTTGCCTGCTATCCAGCTTTTTTAAATACAAACATGTTGTTGAAACGTATATAAAAAATATTAACTAATCACGTTCCAAAAAGTTTGTAGGAAAAAATGTACAGCCACAGTGAAGTTTATTTTTAGCTGCCATTTCTTTCATTTTCAGTGCGTTTCTTGAACTCTTTGTCCTTTTTTCAAAAGCAAAACTTTCGAAGGCCTTAGGTTTTACAGTTAGCCAGAGAGCAGCAATTCCCCCACCCCCATTCCACTTTTCGTATGCTAATGTTCCCCGCCAAACCGGTTTTTTTACTCACAAGCAGGGACGCGAGTGTTGGTGCGAGTGTTACAAGCAATGGCGGTTCTAGACCAGGGGTGCGTTTCCCAAACAACGACGTAACTCGCGACTGAACTATCATAGTGCGATGCATCGTTTGGCAAAAGAACAATGTAGTGACGAGTGTTTCCCAAAACCCGTAGTTTCTCTGTCGCAGATCCATCGCTTGAACCATGTTAGTTATGACGCAAAACGTCATAATGATGCTCTAAACGGGGTGGAGTAACTTCTTCAGAGAACAGCCCCATCATTTCTTTTTGTAAATTATATTGTTTTACACAAACACGCATTTAAAATAAAATCCAATATTAGTTTTGGTAAAAACATGCACTCATTTTCCATATTAATTAAAAATATAAGTAAACGGCACATTTAGGGCCAATGTTTGCTTTACTAATATTATTGAGAAGTTGAACATTACATATTCTAT
>LR812527.1:21439785-21446816 GCA_903798195.1 Danio kyathit
GTACTTAAAGAGTTTCTGTTGTTATTATGTGCTGTATGCTGCTGTTCGCATGTTAAAATAAATCAGTATTTTAAAATGCAATACCTAATGTGTCAGACACTAAATAAAATTATATATGTACGGCACTTTTCTTTCCTTCCTTTTGTTTTAGTTTCTCCCTTTTTAAGTTTCTCTCGGATCGGTTTCACTTCCAGTTCTGCTTTAACAAATAAAAAATACAAAGCAAAAATTATTAATAATTAAACTCATCCACCCGCAATTAATCATAATGTACATTACCCGACCTGACCGACCCGCGGATTATACGCAGCGCGCACGAATATAACCGCCATTCGCGCATCACTACTGGGTATATGTAATAGGCTATGCAATGGCTGTAAATCGCTTTATATGAAAGCCACAAGACCGATACCTAAAATATGAAACATCATGTGTGCGCGAAAGGCCGGTCAAGTCAAAGCCAGACAGGCACTTTAAGTTTCTCATAAGGACAGCAAAAATGACAGCAAGGTGCTGCCTTGATATACGGACCTTCGATGCGGACCTTCCAACAAAAACCCGAATTTATATATATATATATATATATATATATATATATATATATATATATATATATATATATATATATATATATATATATATATATATATATATATTTCATACCTGTATGTGTTCTGTTGTCCATGCAGCCTTAAATCCCTTAAATGCCATTAAAGAAATACTAAAGAAATATCTTACAAAATAATTAATGGCATTTGATTATATTAGGATGTCTCTAACATTTAACACTAGGTGGAAAATAACTGTTTATAGAATATTTATTATTCCTATTATCCTTATTAAATACCTATGAGTCAGCGTGTGACTTTATATCTCATTTTATATATTTCATATACTTTATTTTAATTACAAAAAATATTTCCTTTCTATTTAAGATAAATGTATTTTCGATGTGATATGTAGTGGGGGGGGGGAAAGAAAATTGTGTTTACCAACGCGCTGGTTTCGAACCGGGATCATGATTGATCGCCTCAGAACATGTGGCCATACGCCTTACAACCACGCCACAGACCACCTACTGTTAGTTAGAATCTCTGCTATTTTTGTCGGTGTTGCTGCCATATGTGCTGCCATGTGTACAGTACATATTTCACACGCACATTTAAAAAAACGAAACTAAATTAAAAACATGAAACACACTGAAACTGGGCAATTAATTTAAACCGTTTCAAAAAACATAACAGTAATTTAATGTCTGTTGTTATGGAGCCCTTTAGCTCACGTGCTCTGGCTGCTACAGTATATCCGTTCAGTGTGCTCACTATGTTACATAACTGCCCCCTGCTGGCCATGTACTGCTTGTGTTAGACCATGTTGCGTATTGCCGCGCATTACTGCGGACATGCACGAGATTTGTTTAAATCACTCGCGCATTCTCAGTAGCCATATCTGTACATGCAGTTTTAAACATGTTTAAACAACTTTCAAGGGAAAAGCAAGTGATTTTGATCGTGTTCATTTTTGCACATCTGATGCAGTATTCTTGCTTCTGGGGCTGAAATATGATGTTTCCAGGCCAAAAACAGAAAGTGATCAAAACAGCTTAAAAACCAATAGATGCATCATTCTTTTATTTTTAAACAACATTACATGTTGTTTAAACATGTTTAAACAACTTTCAAGGGAAAAGCAAGTGATTATGAATGTGTTCATTTTTGCACTTCTGATGCAGTATTCTTGCTTCTGGGGCTGAGATATGATGTTTCCAGACCAAAAACAGAAAGTGATCAAAACAGCTTAAAACCATGAAATGCATCATTCTTTTGAATTTAAACAACATTACATGCAGTTTTGAACATGTTTAAACAACTTTAAAAGGAAAGGCAAGTGATTTTGAATGTGTTCATTTTTGCACTTCTGATGCAGTATTCTTGCTTCTGGGGCTGAGATATGAGGTTTCCAGGCCAAAAACAGAAAGCGATCAAAACCGCTTAAAACCATTAAATGCATCATTCTTTTGGTTTTAAACAACATTACATGCGGTTTTAAACATGTTTAAACAACTTTCAAGGGAAAAGCAAGTAATTTTGAATGTGTTCATTTTTAGTCGTCTAATGCAGTATTCTTGCTTCTGGGGCTGAGAAATGATGTTTCCGGGCCAAAAACAGAAAGTGATCAAAAGCTTAAAACCATGAAATGCATCGTTCTTTTGGTTTTAAACAACATTACATGCTGTTTTAAACATGTTTAAACAACTTTCAAGGGAAAAGCAAGTGATTTTGAATGTGTTAATTTTTGCACTTCTGATGCAGTATTCTTGCTTCTGGGGCTGAGATATGATGTTTCCAGGCCAAAACTGAAAGTGATCAAAACAGCTTAAAACCATGAAATGCATAATTCTTTTGCTTTTAAACAACATTACATGCAGTTTTAAACACGTTTAAACAACTTTCAAGGTAAAAGCAAGTGCTTTTGAATGTGTTCATGTTTGCACTTCTGAAGCAGTATTCTTGCTTCTGGGGCTGAGATATGTTTCCAGGCCAAAAACAGAAAGTTATCAAAATAGCTTAAAACCATGAAATGCATCATTCTTTTGGTTTTAAACAACATTACATGCAGTTTTAAACATGTTTAAACAACTTTCAAGGGAAAAGCAAGTGATTTTGAATGTGTTGATTATTAGTCTTCTGATGCAGTATTCTTGCTTCTGGGGCTGAGATATGATGTTTCCAAGACAAAAACAGAAAGTGTTCAAAACAGCTTTAAACCATGAAACGCATCATTCTTTTGGTTTTAAACAACATTACATGCAGTTTTAAACATGTTTAAACAACTTTCAAGGGAAAAGCAAGTGATTTTGAATGTGTTCATTTTTGCACTTCTGATGCAGTATTCTTGCTTCTGGGGCTGAGATATGATGTTTCCAGGCCAAAAACAGAAAGTGATCAAAACAGCTTAAAACGATGAAATGCATCATTCTTTTGGTTTTAAACAACATTACATGCAGTTTTAAACATGTTTAAAACAACTTTCAAGTGAAAAGCAAGTGATTTTGAATGTGTTCATTTTTGCACTTCTGATGCAGTATTCTTGCTTCTGGGGCTGAGATATGATGTTTCCAGGCCAAAAACAGAAAGTGATCAAAACAGCTTAAAACGATGAAATGCATCATTCTTTTGGTTTTAAACAACATTACATGCAGTTTTAAACATGTTTAAACAACTTTCAAGTGAAAAGCAAGTAATTTTGAATGTGTTCATTTTTGGTCTTCTGATGCAGTATTCTTGCTTCTGGGGCTGAGATATGATGTTTCCAGACCAAAAACAGAAAGTGATCAAAACAGCTTAAAACCATTAAATGCATCATTCTTTTGGTTTTAAACAACATTACATGCAGTTTTAAACATGTCTAAACAACTTTCAAGGGAAAAGCAAGTGATTTTGAATGTGTTCATGTTTGCACTTCTGATGCAGTATTCTTGCTTCTGGGGCTGAGATATGATGTTTCCAGGCCAAAAACAGAAAGCGATCAAAACCGCTTAGAACCATGAAATGCATCATTCTTTTGGTTTTAAACAACATTACATGAGGTTTTAAACATCTTTAATCAACTTTCAAGGGAAAAGCAAGTGATTTTGAATGTGTTCATGTTTGCACTTCTGATGCAGTATTCTTGCTTCTGGGGCTGAGATATGATGTTTCCAGGCCAAAAACAGAAAGCGATCAAAACCGCTTAAATCCATGAAATGCATCATTCTTTTGAATTGAAATAACATTACATGCAGTTTTAAACATGTTTAAACAACTTTCAAGGGAAAAGCAAGTGATTTTGAATGTGTTCATTTTTGCACTTCTGATGCAGTATTCTTGCTTCTGGGGCTGAGATATGATGTTTCCAGACCAAAAACAGAAAGTGATCAAAACAGCTTAAAACCATTAAATGCATCATTCTTTTGGTTTTAAACAACATTACATGCAGTTTTAAACATGTCTAAACAACTTTCAAGGGAAAAGCAAGTGATTTTGAATGTGTTCATGTTTGCACTTCTGATGCAGTATTCTTGCTTCTGGGGCTGAGATATGATGTTTCCAGGCCAAAAACAGAAAGCGATCAAAACCGCTTAGAACCATGAAATGCATCATTCTTTTGGTTTTAAACAACATTACATGAGGTTTTAAACATCTTTAATCAACTTTCAAGGGAAAAGCAAGTGATTTTGAATGTGTTCATGTTTGCACTTCTGATGCAGTATTCTTGCTTCTGGGGCTGAGATATGATGTTTCCAGGCCAAAAACAGAAAGCGATCAAAACCGCTTAAATCCATGAAATGCATCATTCTTTTGAATTGAAATAACATTACATGCAGTTTTAAACATGTTTAAACAACTTTCAAGGGAAAAGCAAGTGATTTTGAATGTGTTCATGTTTGCACTTCTGATGCAGTATTCTTGCTTCTGGGGCTGAGATATGATGTTTCCAGACCAAAAACAGAAAGTGATCAAAACAGCTTAAAACTATGAAATGCATCATTCTTTTGAATTTAAACAACATTACATGCAGTTTTAAACGTTTAAACAACTTTCAAGGTAAAAGCAAGTGATTTTGAATGTGTTCATTTTTGCACTTCTGATGCAGTATTCTTACTTTTGGGGCTGAGATATGATGTTTCCGAGCCAAAAACAGAAAGTGATCAAAACAGCCTAAAACCATGAAATGAATCATTCTTTTGGTTTTAAACAACATTACATGCAGTTTTAAACATGTTTAAACAACTTTCAAGGGAAAAGCAAGTGATTTTGAATGTGTTCATGTTTGCACTTCTGATGCAGTATTCTTGCTTCTGGGGCTGAGATATGATGTTTCCAGGCCAAAAACAGAAAGTGATCAAAACCGCTTAAAACAAGCATCATTCTTCTAGTTTTAAACAACATTACATGCAGTTTTAAACATGTTTAAACAACTTTCAAGGGAAAAGCAAGTAATTTTGAATGTGTTCATTTTTGGTCTTCTAATGCAGTATTCTTGCTTCTGGGGCTGAGAAATGATGTTTCCATGCCAAAAACAGAAAGCGATCAAAAGCCTAAAACCATGAAATGCATCGTTCTTTTGGTTTTAAACAACATTACATGCTGTTTTAAACATGTTTAAACAACTTTCAAAGGAAAAGCAAGTGATTTTGAATGTGTTCATTTTTGCACTTCTGAAGCAGGATTCTTGCTTCTGGGGCTGAGATATGATGTTTCCAGACCAAAAACAGAAAGTGATCAAAACAGCTTAAAACCATTAAATGCATCATTCTTTTGAATTGAAACAACATTACATGCAGTTTAAACATGTTTAAACAACTTTCAAGGGAAAAGCAAGTGATTTTGAATGTGTTCATTTTTGCACTTCTGATGCAGTATTCTTGCTTTTGGGGCTGAGATATGATGTTTCCAGGCAAAAAACAGAAAGTAATCAAAACAGCTTAAAACCATGAATGCATCATTAAACATGTCTAAACAACTTTCAAGGGAAAAGCAAGTGATTTTGAATGTGTTCATGTTGCACTTCTGATGCAGTATTCTTGCTTCTGGGGCTGAGATATGATGTTTCCAGGCCAAAAACAGAAAGCGATCAAAACCGCTTAAAACCATGAAATGCATCATTCTTTTGGTTTTAAACAACATTACATGAGGTTTTAAACATGTTTAATCAACTTTCAAGGGGAAAGCAAGTGATTTTGAATGTGTTCAGTTTTGGTCTTCTAATGCAGTATTCTTGCTTCTGGGGCTGAGAAATGATGTTTCCAGGCCAAAAACAAAAAGTGATCAAAAGCTTAAAACCATGAAATGCATTATTCTTTTGGTTTTAAACAACATTACATGCAGTTTTAAACATGTTTAAACAACTTTCAAGGGAAAAGCAAGTGATTTTGAATGTGTTCATGTTGCACTTCTGATGCAGTATTCTTGCTTCTGGGGCTGAGATATGATGTTTCCAGGCCAAAAACTGAAAGTGATCAAAACAGCTTAAAAGCATGAAATGCATCATTCTTTTTGTTTTAAACAACATTACATGCAGTTTTAAGCATGTTTTAACAACTTTCAAGTGAAAAGCAAGTGATTTTGAAAGTGTTCATTTTTGGTCTTCTGATGCACTATTCTTGCTTCTGGGGCTGAGATATGATGTTTTTAGGCCAAAAACAGAAAGTGATAAAAACAGCTTAAAAGCAAGAAATGCATCATTCTTTTTGTTTTAAACAACATTACATGCAGTTTTAAGCATGTTTAGACCATTTTCAAAGGAAAAGCAAGTGATTTTGAAAGTGTTCATTTTTGGTCTTCTGATGCACTATTCTTGCTTCTGGGGCTGGGATATGATGTTTTTAGGCCAAAAACAGAAAGTGATAAAAACAGCTTAAAAGCATGAAATGCATCATTCTTTTTGTTTTAAACAACATTACATGCAGTTTTAAGCATGTTTTAACAACTTTCAAGTGAAAAGCAAGTGATTTTGAAAGTGTTCATTTTTTGGTCTTCTGATGCACTATTCTTGCTTCTGGGGCTGAGATATGATGTTTTCAGGCCAAAAACAGAAAGTGATAAAAACAGCTTAAAAGCATGAAATGCAACATTCTTTTTGTTTTAAACAACATTACATGCAGTTTTAAGCATGTTTAGACAATTTTCAAAGGAAAAGCAAGTGATTTTGAAAGTGTTCATTTTTGGTCTTCTGATGCACTATTCTTGCTTCTGGGGCTGAGATATGATGTTTTTAGGCCAAAAACAGAAAGTGATAAAAACAGCTTAAAAGCATGAAATGCATCATTCTTTTTGTTTTAAACAACATTACATGCAGTTTAAGCATGTTTAAACAATTTTCAAGGGAAAAGCAAGTGATTTTGAAAGTGTTCATTTTTTGGTCTTCTGATGCATTATTCTTGCTTCTGGTGCTGAGATATGATGTTTTCAGGCCAAAAACAGAAAGTGATAAAAACAGCTTAAAAGCAAGAAATGCATCATTCTTTTTGTTTTAAACAACATTACATG